>CAUYLG010037007.1:0-41779 GCA_963573385.1 Cacajao melanocephalus
ATTCTAACTGACATGAGATGGTATCTCAATGTGGTTTTGATTTGCATTTCTCTAATGACCAGTGACAATTCCTATATCTTTTTTAAAGGTATTCATTAATGTATTTACATCTTTGTTTCCACGTTCACAATTTCTCTTTTAAAATTTACAAAGCATGCCTTTTAAAGAGCCTCTTCTGCTTTAATAGTTTGCATAATATTGTACATTTCTAGAATTATTCATTTTTTAAATCTTGGAGCTGATTTTTAATGCTTTCTTTTAGTTAATCTTTAAGATTAGCATTTTATTTTAATATAAATCTATATTGTAAAACTTCCCAAAATGAAGAATAGGTCTTTCTGTTTTCTGTTTGTTCATTTTTCCTGCTGCTGCTCACTTGCGATTATATTTGGATTGTGCAATATGTATATTTGATGAGTCCAAATGCTTGGATAATTAATCTATTATAATCTTTTAGGTCTGATTTGAAGATATGGTTTTCCAGAGAGAATCTGCAAATCGTTTGTCAATGTGGCTAAGTTTACTAGCAACTTATTTAAATCAAACTGTTCTCATAAATTTCATTTGTAAGTTGTTCATGAAAGCAATTTGAGTTTAGTGATGATATTTTGTAAGATGTGTTTTCTCCACAAATTACGTTAAGATTTTATTTTCCCTTCTACTTGATATAAGAATCAGACAGGTTTATTCATTTAAGACACATTTTTCACAGGGGTTAAAATTTGTCTTCAATTTCATAATAAAAATGTTTCTCTTTGGGGTTCCATTTTTATAAGATTTTCCCCTATCAGGTACCTTAACATGAAAAATCATTACCTTCTGAATTATTTTTCAGTGCAGACTTCAAAAGAGGAGCTCAAAACTTCAAGGGTTTAGCTAAGAGGGGAAGCTATCTAGGATACAGATAGGTAATACTACACTAAATATTTTTGTACTCCTTGTAGAACATAAAATTGTTACTGTGATGTAATCGATCAACCAGGTACCACATTACATTTGCCCATGTATATTTATTTGGGTGTCATTAGGTGACTAAGTTTTCAACAATGGAACATGTGCAGAAGTGGCATATAAAACTTCATATAAAACTGGCATTAAAAACCTGTCAAATAATTAATAATTGTCTTACTTCTGTCTCCTAGGTCAAGGTCTATGTTTTGACAGTGGTAGAGCCACAAGATGCTAAGGGTGTGTCTCTACATAGGAACCTTAAATCAGAGCTCTCACACCACTGATTTAACTTTTAATGGACATGAACACATATTTTTTGTGCAAAATCACTCATGTTTTAGATTTAACATTAACAGTGTTATCCTTACATTATTTGATCCATAAATTGGTAACTTGATGTGTTATAATGATAAATCAGTTATTTCTTTAGTATTAGATGAAATATAGTAGGCATTATACATTGTCCAATACTTCATAAAAGACTTATGACACAAAATTAGGATGAATAGAAACCTATTGTAGTAGTCACTAGTGTTCTCCAATATTTCTGGCTCAATTCTTTGCTACCTACATACAACCCTTTGTTAATCTTTTTGATCTCCTTATGGTTTGATGAGGACATGGAACTGGTCCTATCTAATGAGCTGTAAGTGAAAATGTTATATTTTAGAACCATAATATTTATTTGCTGGTGTTTGACTCTCCAAAGATTGCTTTCTTTCTACCACAATGGCTGGAAGTCTTGGTAGTAGCTGTGTTATTAACTTTGATTGCAAAGTAAAACTCAAGGCCACATTGCCATTGGCATGTAACTTGAGTTAAATATAAATGTTATTCGTCTTATTCCATTGTAGTATAAGATTTCTTGGCTCTACAACATAACTTACAGTATAGACATGCTAAAAAATGGCAAAACACCTGGAAAAATTTTGCCTGTGATAAGTTAAAAGTTGGAAGGTAGGCCACGTGCCTGCTGACCTAAAACTCTAGAAGTTAAGAATAGTATGTGAGATGTATATTGATTCAAATCAATGCATTTAGTAATATATTAGTTGTTTTAAAAATTTTGAACTCCAGAGGATTTGCTAATTTTACAAGTTCAATGGAATGGAGTTAAAATTTTGTCAGCAGAGTTGCAAAGGGTCACTATTTATAAACCCCAAATGTAGTTCTAAGACTGAAGGTTTCGAGTAACACAATCCACCCAAGAGTCAACCCTGGATCAAAGATCAAATGATGACATATCCTTTCTTCCCAATCCTGATGTTATCAAGTCCTCCGTCACTAGTTAGCAAGAGACAAGAATGAGGATCAGCGAGTAAGACAACACACAATTAATTGAAAAATCAATCTAGGAAATACCTTTGCTTGTGGTTACAACTGCAGGGATCTGTAACGAACATATGAAACAGACATGGAAAACTCATAACATTTTTGACAAAATTGCCCTACCAAAGAAATTATGAGCTGAGTCTGTCCAAATCTTAATACTTTAGGTCAAATACGTACAAACAGAAACCTAGTTTTAACCAAAAAATATACAATTTTCTTTCACAACACCAAGTTGCTGCTTGGAAATTAGCTTTCCTAAGCCTCTTTTTTTCTCTGAGTGATTAAATTCTTTCCATTCGGATATGGTTGAAAGTGATGCAACACAGTCTCGTACCTTAAACCTAAAAAATCTCCCAGGTGATCGACCAAACTAGATATAGCAACTCCTACAGTGGACTCGAAGTACCTCATGAGTGCCTACACAACATGTAAGGAGTCAGGCTTTTATAATTACCACATGGATTCCACTACCAAAAAATTACATTGAACTGTCTTTTGGGGGAAAAATAAAACCCCAAAAAAACAACTTCTAATGCCTTCAGTCCTTGAAATTTTGGGTTAAAGTAAATAGCTCATTCTAGTAACTTAATTCCTTTATCCTGTTTTGAATTTATAGCTTCTGATTATTTATTTTCTTGCTAAGAAGCAACAGGGTTTCAAATATACCTTCATATTTATATTGTCACAAGTTTTTTATTAATTAACTGGAAGAATATTCCATGGTATGTAAGTCACTATGCTAATGGAAACATAACTCTATTCCTTCAGATTTTAGCAAATAATCCCTCATTTAGGAATATCGTCTCAAGTTTCACTGTCTGATGTACTGTCCCAACGGAACAACTATACAAATTTAAAGATATTGTTTAAATTTAGTATTACTTAAATTTATTTGGATTTACCATTTTTAGAAGAATGGCACATTTTTCAATATCAATCTACCTCACTTTAAGATCATGAAAGCCCAGCGTTATTTTTTAAAATTTCCTCTGGATCTACTGAATCTAGTAGAACATGGAAAAAAAAACATATATTTGTAAATAATTCTTCCTGAATTATATGTTATTATTTTAAAAAGCAATCTTATTCATATCATTGCACTCATTTATATATCTATTTTAGGTATAGGAATAAGGATTAGGAATAAGCATATTTTCAATACATATATTCAGAATTTGCAGCCATTTCAAACTTCAATTTAATTAGAGAAACAAAAATGAATGCATAACTCTTACCCAAACAAGGTATAGAAGGTAGCTCTGGAGTCAAACAAAATGGGAGACTGTGTAACTAATCATCTTACTTGAGCACTTTTGTTAGTAAAAAAGGATGCTATTGACAACAGCTCACAAATACAACAGGCATAACCTGGGGCTGACCCAAGCAAACTGGCAACTCTATGCTGATAAATAATATCAGTGTTGAGTAAGTAAAAATTCCTTTTTCCTGGGAGCACAAAAGAGAGTAAGTCCTTTGGTTGTTGATGGAATTTGACATAAACCTTGAAAAATGGGTAGAGTATTAGAGGCAAAAGAAGCACTGCAAGTAAAACTAGTTCAAGAAACAAGACATCAGTCTAAGGCAGAATGGAAGTCTCTACTGATAGTCCCTCCTTCAAGGACACCAATTTAACAACTATCTACACAGAAAAACACTTCAGGAGAACCTAAAATCAGGTGAACCCTCATGCTATGTGGTTTTAACTTTGTATCATTGAAGAAATAGAAAATAAAACAGTCTTGAAATGTGGGCGCTACCTCTGGTAGGGCTGTGAGTTGGGGATAGTGTCTCTGGGCATTAGAGGAGGGAGATTACAGCCATTGTCAGGCACTGAACTGAGTGCTGTCCTGGTAGAGCAGAAAGGAAAACTGGACCAAACTCAGCTGATGCCCGCTCAGGGAGAGAGTATTTAAGTCATGCTTAGCCAGGGGATCCCAGCAGTCTGAACTTGAGTTCCCAGAAACCTTGTCACTGTCAGCTACAGTACTCTGTGCCTCTAATGACCTTAAAGGGCAGTCTAGGATATATAGACTGCAATATTGTTGAAATGTCCACACTACCCAAGACCATCTACAAATCAAATGCAATCCCTGTAAATTATCAAATATATTCTTCACAGAAATAGAAAAAATTGTTCCATATTTTATATGGAACCACAAAAGACCCAGAATATAAAAAACTTTCCTAACTAAAAAGAACAAAATTGGAGGAATTTCATTAACTGACTTCAAATTATAATTCAGAGTAACAGTAACCAAAACAGCATGGTACTGTCATAAAATCAGAGACATAGACCAAAGGAACAGAATATATAACCCAGAAACAAATCCACACACCTAGAGTAGACATTTTGGACAAAGGTGCAAAGAACATATACTGGGGAAAGGACACTCTCTTCAAATAAATGGTGCTGGGAAAACTAGATATCTATACACAGAAGAATGAAACTAGACTCCTACATCTCTCCATATACAAAAATAAAATCAAAATAGATTAAAGATTTAAGTCTAAGACATCAAACTATACATTTCCCACAAGAAAACATTGGGGAAAATCTCCAGGACATTGGCCTGGGCAAAATTTTTTTGAGCAATACGCCACAAGCACAGGCAACAAAAGTAAAAATGGATAAAAAGAATCACATCAAGGTAAAAAAGTTTCTGCAAATCAAACAAAATAATCAAATAATCAACAAACTGAAGAGTAGTCATCCCACAGAATGGGAGAAAACATTTGCAAACTACGCATTTGAAAATTGCTTCAATACCAGACTACACAAGGAGCTCAAACAACTCTATTAAAAAAATATCTAATAATCCAATCAACAAATGGGCAGAACATTTGAATAGACATTTCTCAAAAGAAGATATACAGATAACAAACAGGCAAATAAAAAGGAGGTCAACATCATTCATTATTAGAGTAATGCAAATCAAAACTAAAATGAAATATCATCTCAACCCAATTAAAATGGCTTATATCCAAGACAGGCAATAAGTAATGCTGGCAAGGCTGTGGAGAAAAGAGAATCCTTGTATACCATTGGTGAGAACGTAAATTTTTACAACCAACGTAGAAAACAGTTTCGAGGTTCCTCAACAAACTGAAAATTGAGCTGCCATATAATCCAGTAATCCCACTGCTGGATATATATTCTGAAGAAAGGAAATCAGTATATTGATGAGATATCTGAACTCCTATGTTTGCTGCAGAACTGTTTACAATAGCCAGGATTAGGAAGTAACCTAAGCATCCATTAACAGATGAATGGATAAGGAAAATGTAGTATATACACACAACACAGTACTATTCAGCCATAAATAAAGAATGTTATCCAGTCATTTGCAACAACATGGTTGGAACTGGAGAGCATTATGCTAAGTGAAATAAGCCAGGCACAGAAAAACAAACTTCACATGTTCTCACGTATTTGTGGGAGGTGAAAATTAACATAATTAAACTCATGGAGATAAAAAGTAAAAGGATGGTTATCTGAGGCTGGAAAAGGTAGTGAGTGGCTGGGGGAGGGTGGGGATAATATTAACGGGTACAAGAAGTAGAAAGAATGAACAAGACCTACTATATGATAGTGCTACAGGATGACTATAGTTAATAATAACTTAATTGTACATTTTAAAATAAACAGTGCAATTGGATTGTTTGTAACTCAAAGGATAAATGCTTGAGAAGATGGATGCCCCATTTTCCATTATGTGCTTATTTTACATTGCATGCCGGTATCAAACATCTTATGTACCCCATATATATATATACATAGTTTTTTATATATATATATAATATACATATATTTTAAATAAAATAAAATATATATTATTATTTTCTTAATTCTTCTTAAATTTTGTGGGTACATAGTATATATATCAAATATACTATATATACCATATATACCATGTATGTTATATACCCAAAAAAATTAAGACAAAGACATTGGTCAAAAAACAAGAAATTTCTATGGGAACTAAAATTTATGTAACACATAATATAGAAATTTTATAAGACCCACAATTCTGATAGAAATGAATAATATTCTTATTTTAAATTTGATTAAACAATGCTATAAATTAAATCTCATGCACAAGTATACACAGATATTTAATTTCAGCATCAGTGCTAGTTAAGATGTATTTGACACTGCAATATTAATTCATCTAAAATTTGACTAGGGAAAATATATGTCTTTTGAATAGCAAATAGTCATAAAATTCTGCAATAAACAAAAATTATATGAGACATTTGCATTAGAGAGGTAAATCTCATTTTAAAATACCAATATTCTCATTAAGCACTGTTGGTCGTGTGGAATTTGTTACTTCACTTTTATTTGGAAAAATATGTTCAATGAGTACATGCTACAGATGCTAGTGTTGACAAGCAATGATTATGGATAAGGCAGAGTAAGGAACTCTCCTCTGTTTATAGCCTCCCATATGCCTCATATAGCACCCTATGAACTAAGTAAAATTTATATCAAAGTCATTTTTTAAAACAACTAGGACAGTTTGATTAATGTCTTTGATGTCAGTAACAGAATAACAAACTCAAATGAAAAATTACATTTAAATAATAACACAATTAGGTAATAACCTTGATCTGTCACACAGAGTAACTTAAAATATCAATTTGTTCAAAAGTTCAATATAATTTTACATATATATTCACATATTCTTTAAAGCTTTTTAAAAATTGCACAGAGTAAATTGAATATAGATGAAGAGGAAAAATAAAATTTCTTGGCTATTAAGTCCATGTTCCATTTTTCAGAGAGTCTTTATGTTAACAGTTTGCAATATTCAACTCTGAAAGGATAAATACCTGCATGTTCAATTTCTATAATTACTTAAACATTTTATTTTCACATTCATTAGCATCGTACTAAAGAAATATTACAAAAATACTTATCATCATCTGCAGTTATCTTCTTCCAAAATTTTTCATCATATACATGTCCGTTTCCAGTTTCCACATTTTTGTGACACACTAGAAAATTCCAAGAACTTTCTCTGCCCCAGTAAAAGATTTAAGACCATAATGATTGTATCTGAAATGTAGTTCACTCATAGTCTGCTTAGATGTGGTACTTTAATTCTACTTCTTTACATAAACATTTACTACAATTTTCTGATTTTCTTTAATTTTAAAAACAATGTTAGATTTCCTTTATTTTATAATTTTTAATTTTGTGGGAACATAGTAGGTGTACACATTTATGGGGTACATGAGATATTTTTGTATTGCATCGCATGTGTTCTGTAGACATTGTTATGTCCATATAAAAATACATGTCTGTGTTTTTACACAGGCATAAATGCATAGTAATCACAGCAGGGTTAATGGAGTATCCACCACCTCAAGCATTTATCCTTTCTTTGTATTACAAACAATCAAATTATATACTTTTATTTATTTTTAAATGTACAGTATATTATTGTTGACTGTAATGACCCTGCTATTCTGTCAAATACTAGACCTTATTCATTCTAACTATATTTTTGTACCAATTAAATATACCTACTTCCTTCCCCTGCCCCGACCCCCACTACCCTTCCCCCGCCTCTGGTAATCATCTTTCTCCCTCAATCTCCATGGGTTTAACTATGTTAATTTTCACCTCCCACAAATAAGTGAGAACAGATAATGTTTGTCTTTCTGTGCCTGACTTACTTCACTTAAAATAATGTCCTCCAGTTCCATCAATGTTGTCGCAAATGACAGGATCTCATTCTTTATTATGGCTAGATGGTACTCCCTTGTACTAATTTGTAAGTACCATCTTTTATTTATCCATTAATCTGCTGAATAACACTTAGATTTCTTCCAAATCTTGGCTGTTACAAATAGTGCTCCAGTAAACATAGGAGTGCAGATATCTCTTCAATACACTCATTTCTTGCTTTTGTATTATACCTAACGATGAGATCACTGAATAATATGTGATCTCTCTATTTTTAAATTTTGAGGAAGCTTCAAACTTTTCTCCACAGTATCTGTATGAATTTGCATTCCCACCAACAGTATACCAGGATTGCTTATCTCTACATCATTGCCAGGATTTGTTATTGTCTATCTTTTGAATATAATTTTAGCTGGCTTGAGATAAATCTTATTTTAGTTTTGATTTTCATTTCTCTGATAATCAATGATGTTGAGCATGTTTTCATATACATGCTTGCCATTTGCATGTCTTCTTTTAAGAAATATCTGTTTCTATATGTTGCCCATTTTTAAATTGAATTGTTAGGTTATTTTCTCTTTCTTTCTTTCTTTCTTTCTTTCTTTCTTTCTTTCTTTCTTTCTTTGAGTGGTTTGAGCTCCTTATTTTTTTGGTTATTAATCCCTTCTCAGATGGGCAGTTTTTAAATATATTCTTCCATTCTGTGAATTATCTTCATTTTGTTATTTCCTTTGCTGTGCAGAGCTATGTAAGTTGATGTGATCTCATTTGTTGTTTTTACTTTAGCTGCTTGTGTTTGTGGGGTATTACTCAAGAAATCTTTACGCACTCCAAAGTCTGAGGAATTTACCCAATGTTTTATTGTAGTAGTTTTATAGTTTGATGTCTCAGAATTAAGTATTTACTCTATTTTGATTTGATTTTTGTATATGGTAAGAGATAGGGATCAATTTAATTCTTCTGCATATGGATATCTAGTTTTCCCAGCATTGAAGAGACTGTCCTCTACCCAATGTAGATTCTTTGCATCTTTGTTTAAGATGAGTTTACTCTTGATGTGTGAATTTGTTTCTGGGTCATCTACTCTGTTCTATTGATCTATATGCCTGTTTTTATGGTACTGCCATGTTGTTTTGGTTACTATGACTCTGCAGAATAATTTGATGTCAAGTAATGTAATTCATCTTGTTTTGTTCTTTTTGGTTAGGAAAGTTGTGGCTATTCTGGGTCTTTCATGGTTCCATATAAATTTTTCCTTTGTTTTTTCTATTTTTGTGAAGAATGTTCTTGGTATTTTGATAGGGACTGCACTGAATCTGTAGGTGGCCTTTGTTAGTGTGGACATTTTAACAATATTGATTCATCCAATCCATGACTATGGAATATCTTTCCATTTTTTGGTGTCTTCTTTAATTTTTTATCAATGTTTTATAGTTTCCATTGTACGTATCTTTCACATTTTTGGCTAAGTTAATTTCTGGATATTTACTTTTATTTGTTACTATTGTAAATGGGGTTACTTTCTAAATTTCTCTTTGAGATTGTTTACTATTGGCATATAGAAGTGCTACTTATTTTTATGTTGATTTTGTATCCTGCAAGTTTACTAATTTTTAGTCTGTTCTAATAGTTTGTATGGTGGAGTCTAGCTCTTTCCAAATGTAAGATCATATCATCTGCAGTTAAGGAAAATTTACATATATTTTTCCAATTTGTATGGCTTTATTTATTTTTCTTATTTGATGCTCTAGCTGGAACTTCCAGAACTATGTTAAATGACAGTAGTGAAAGCAAGTATCCTTGTTGTGTTCCAGATCTCAGAGAAAAAGCTTTCAGTCATTTCTTATTTGGTAAGATACTGGTTGTGAGTCTGTCATATATGACTTTTAATCTGTTAAAGTATGTTCATTCTATACATAGTTTGTTGAAGGTTTTTTTTTTTTATCATGAAGGGATATTGAATTTCATCAAATGCTTTTTCATCATCAATTAAAATAACCCTATGGTTTTTGTCCTTCATTCTGTTGATATGATACACGTGATTTATTGAGTGATTGATTTGCATATGGTCAACCACCCTTGCATCCCTGGCATAATTCCCATTTAGCAATTATGAATAATCTTTGTAAGGTATTGTTGGTTTTGGTTTGCTAGGATTTATTGAGGATTTTTACATCAATGTTTATCACAGATATTGGCCTACAGTCTCCTTTCTTTGTTTTGTCTATATCTGTTTTTGGTACCATGGTAATTCTGCCCTTGTAGAATGAGCTTGGAAGTATCCTCTCCAGATCCATTTTTAAGAATTGCTTGAATCTGATAGGCATTAATTCCTCTCTATGTGTTTGGTAAAATTTATCATTGAGTCCCAGGCTTTCCCTTACTGGGAGACTTTTATTATTGCTTTGGTCTTGTTACCTGTTATCTGTCTGTTTAGGTTTTTGAAATTATTATTATGATTTCTTCATGGTTGAATCTTAGTGGGTTGTATATTTCTAGGAATTCGTCCATTTCTTTTAGATTTCCAATTTATTGGCATATTGTTGCTCATATGAGCCACTAATGATCCTTTGAACTTTGGTAGTATTGATTGTTAGTTCTCCCTTTTCAAATCTAATTGTATTTATTTGGGTCTTCTCTCTGTCTCTGTCCTTTTAGTTATTCTGACTAAAGGTTTGTCAATGTTGTTTATAGTCTCAAAAGAACAGCTTTCCTTTTGTTGTTCTTTTGTTATTTTTTCTTCATTTCAATTTCATTTATTTCTACTCCGATCTTTATTATTTCTTTTCTTTTACTAGTTAGGGTTTAGTTTATTCTATATTTTTTAGTTATTTAGGATGCATCATTGGGTTATTCATTTGAAGTTTTTCTACTTTTTCAATATAGAAGATTATAGCTATAAATGTTCTGCTTAGTACTGCTTTCACTATATCCCATAGGCTTTGATATGTTTTCTTTTCAATATCATTTCCTTCAAGAAATGTTTCATTTTTCTGCTTCTTCATTGAACGAGTGGTCATTCAAAAGTATATTGTTCAGTATTTGTGTGCTGTGTATAGTTTTAAAAATTTCTCTTGTAATTGACTTCTAGTTTTATTTTCAACTGTGGTCAAATAAGACACTTAGTAGAATATTTTTTTCATTTATTTAAGACTGTTACCTAACATATGATCTATCGTTGATAATGAATCATGTGCTGAGGTAAAGAAAGTGAATTCTACAGCCATTGGATAAAATATTCTGTAAATAACTATTAAGTCCATTTGGTTTATAGTGCAGAACAAGTCTGATGTTTCTTTATTGACTTTCTGTCTGGAAGTTCTGTTCAATGCTGAAAGTGGGATGTTGATGTATCCAGGTATTATTGTAATGGGGGGTCGAGCTCTCTCTTTAGGCCTAATAATATTTGCTTTATATGTTGGTGCTCTAGTGTCATGTGCATATATATTTACAATTGTTATATCCTCTTGCTGAACGGACTTCTTTATTATTATATAATAACCTCCTTAGTCTCTTTTTGTAGTTTTGGTTATAGAATAAAAAGATAGAAGTAGAGCTACTTCTAGTTTTTTTTTTTCTGTTGTTTCTATTTGCATAGAATATCTTTTTCTATTCCTTTATTTTTAGTCTAGGTGTATCTTTACAGGTTAAGTATGTTTATTTAACAAGTCCATGATTTTTGATAGGAGATTTTAGTCCAATTACGTTTAATGTTATTATTAGTAAGAACTCACTGCTGCCATTGTCTTTTTTTTTTTAATTCATTTATTTTATTATTTTATTTTTTTCTTCCTTCTTTCCTTACCATTTCCTTATAGTGAAGGTGATTTTTCTCTGGTGTTTTTTTTTATTATTATTATTTTTATTTCTGTTTGTTGCTCTTTACTATTCTCTGTTGTGTGATTTTTATTTGAGGTTTCCATGAGAATTGCAAATAATATCTTCTAACTCACTGTTTTATACTCATGACAATATAACACCACTTTTATAAACAAATGGCAAACACAAATGAGCAGAGAAAACTAATAAAAAAAAAGTCTACTTTTGAACTTTGCCTGCTTTTTAAATTTTTGTTGTTTGTATTTATATTGTCTAAGTCTTAAAAAGGTATTATTATTATTTTTAATTGATTCCTCTTTTATACTTCCTACTCAAGATATGAGTGGTTTATATAGCACAGTTACAGCATTATAATATTCTGTATTTGTTTTTGTACCTTCTATTACCAGTGAGTTTTTCACCTTCCCATAATCTCTTATTGCTTGCTAATGTCCTTTTATTTCAGATTGAAGATCTCCCTTTGGCCTTTATCAAAGGACAAGTCTGGTGTTGATGAAATCCTTCAGTTATTGCTTGTATGTGACAGTCTTTATTTCTCCGTCAGAAGTGAAGTATATTTTCACTGGATATATTATTCTAGTATTAAAGATTTTTTTTTCCTTTTGCACTTTTTGTAATGCCACTCTCTTTTGGCCTGTAAACTTTCTAGTGAGACGTCTTTTGCCAGATACATTGGAGCTCCTTTATATGTTATCTGTTTCTTTTCTCTTGTTTTCATTAGGATCCTTTTTTTTATCCTTGAACTTCTGGAATTTGATTGTTAACTGTCTTGAGGTAGTCTTATTTGGGTTAATTCTGCTTGTTGTTCTAAAACCTCCTTGTACTTTTATCCTATTAAAAACATTTAATTGGAATATAACCCTACCTTGTCAAGTTGCAGCTGAAAGCATGAAGAGGATTATATACTAATAAACCTATTAGAATTTGGAAATATTGTAAGTCAAAAATGCATTTAATACAAATAGCCTCTCAATCATCATAAGTTATCATAGTCTACCTTAAATGTGCTCAGAACATTTACCTAAGCCTACAGTTGGGAAAAATCATCTAATACGAATAAACTTCATAATAAAATGTTGAATATTATGTGTAATTTAATAAATACTGTTCTGAAAGTGGAAAGCCAAATAGTTGTTTGTGTACTCAAAGCACAGTTTCTATAGAGTGCATATTGCATTAGTACCACGATGATGTTGAAAAATTATTAAATCAAACCATTTTACAATGGGTATCATCTGTAATTGGTTAAGTTTTCATTAATAGTGTATTTCATAGATTTTATTCAATTTTTTGTAATTTTCTCCACATCAGTATAACTTTGTCATATATTATTAATTATTAAAAATAATTTAAATATAATATGTGTTCTCTCATTTGAAACATAAAAATTGAGTATTAATAATGCAGATTAATATGTCCATTGAAATAAAGAAGGAGATATGACAACCTAAGAAGTTTTACCATATGGAGAATGAAAACTTAAGATTATAATATAGTTACTTATTGTCAAAAAGTTACAACAGGTGCATGGGACCTGAGTTATTCTGCTTGAGGAATAGATGGACTTGTTGGATGCTTTCTTTAACTGTTTAATTAATTAATTTACCTCCAAATCATCGCAGTTTTTTTCCTCTGTTACTACACTTGATTTTATTGAGGTGTTCTTTTAATTACGAATTCTTTTTTTTCAGAATTTTTGCTTTTAAAAATTTTATATCTTTAAACATTACTTTCACCCCAATGGATCCTTTTGTACATTTCCTAATATTTCTTTATGGCAACATTATACTTAACTCTAAAGCTATCCAGTAATTAATTTAAATGGCTAAATGTTCAAATATAGCTAAAATAAGATAAAGTGTTAAAAATAAAATCATAAAGAATGCTGAAAATAAATGTTTCCACTCATGACCACATATTATTTATAAAATTTATCTCTAGAAATATTGTACTTAAATGGCTACATACTAAAAGTAGTCATGATGGGATTTTAGGAATGTTATTAATGCTGAATTTATTAACTTAGATTATATCTTAATGAGTGTTTTTCTTTTATGATAATTTACAAAGTCCTCAATGCATTATTTTATTTATTTTATATGTGTAAAAAGTATTTTAGAAAGTTTTATTTTAAAATAGGGATTTTAATTTATCAAAAATCCTCTGAAGATATTTTTATTTATGTGTACCTAATTATATAACTTTGACCATGGTAAGATTATAAATGACAATTATGAGTAAAACGTTTTTAAATTTTCTGCAAGTTTTTATTATCCACTTAAGAAATAAAGGCATCTTTAATGTCTAGGGAGATTGGTTCCAACTCTCTCCTTGACACCAAAATTGGCAGATGTTCAAAGCTCTTATATGAAATAATGTGGTATTTGTACATGTTGCCATATACTTTAAGTCATCTCTAGGTTACTTATAATACTCAATATCATATAAATGCTATGTAAATTGTTGTTTTACTTTATCATTTAGATGATAATCACAAGAAAAAAAGTTTATATATGTTCAGTACAGAATTAAGCATCTAGGTCTAACTATATTTTCAACCTGAAGTTGGTTGAATCTGTGAAATAGAAACTCAAGAATAAAGAGGGCCAATTGTATCTTTTCCCACTGGTTATTAATGGGAGTAAAGAAAAATAAACAGTAGAGATTTTATTAAAAATTTTTTTTTCAGACTTAATGAGCTAGAAAGGAAAAGTATCATTGTGGTAAGACAGTCTTTGTGTATTTGAAAAATATAATGAAGAAAACTAAATCTTCTTTAAAAGTAATAGGCAAACATATGTTTTTAATTTTTTTATGTTTATATATTTAGGGGGTACAAATACAGACTTTTTACATGCATATATTGCATAATGGTGAAGTCTGGGCTTTTAGTGTACCCATCACTCAAACAGTGAACATTGTAACTAATAGATAACTTCGCATCTCTCATCTTTCTCTCACGTTCCCACCTTATGGAATCTTTAATGTCTATTATTCCATTCTGTGTGTTCATGTGTACCCATTGTAAGCTCCCATTTATAAGTGAGAACATGCAGTATTTGACTTTCTATGTTTCTCAGTTATGTCACCTAAGATAATGCCTCCAGGTCTATTCATGTTGCTGAAAAAGACATGATTTCCTTCTTTTTTATGGCTGAAGAGTATTCCATGGTGTGTGTGTGTGTGTGTGTGTGTGTGTGTGTGTGTGTTATACATAAACATTTTCTTTATCCAGTTCTCTACTGATGGAAATTTAGGTTGATTCCATATCTTTGCTATTGTGTATAGTGCTGCAATAAACATACAAGTGCAGACATCTTTTTGATATAATGATTTCTTTCCTTTTGGGCATATATCCAGTAGTTAGATTGCTGAGTCAAATGGCAGTTCTATGTTTACTTCTTTGAGAAATCTCCATACTGTTTTCCATAGAGATTGTACTATTTTACTTTCCCACCAACAGTGGGAGAAATGCATTGGCAGAAATGTACTGAACAAAACTTTTAAATACTTGCAAATGTGCCAACTAATAAGTCTATAGAAAATAACCTCTAACAAAGACTATCTTAGGAAAAATTTTGGAGCAAGAGAATGTCAGACACATACTAATATTTTTATATAGTTTTATGAAACAGGAATTGGAGTCCACTTTAGCCAAAGCTAAGACATTTCTCTTGGCCCTCAGAAAATGCTAAACATACCTAATAGAGGCAAAGAAAGTAGGGATATGGGGGTAGACATTATAATTCTATGTGTAAAACTCTCAACTGAGTACATAAATTTGTATGTACGTTCACTCCAAAATAAATTGTGTATTCATTGTGTATGAATGTATGTTTCTGAGTTACATATATACACGTTTCCATGAACCATGATATAAATTTGCTAATTAACATTATATTAGTAAACTGTGTAGTTTGGCTAAATACAGACATATAAATCTATGTTAATTTCAATGTTTAAAAAGACTTTCTGTTTCAAATCACTTTTTAAATCTATATCAATTTTAATATGATTGAATAATACTGTATACACGTGGCTGCCTAAATTTGCAAATTTGAGTTCTTAGGTCACACACATACTTTAATAGCAGCATAACAACATAGACTGAAATAGACTATCAAACTTTGTCTAAAATCAAACAACACATGCTTAGATAGGGCATTTTCCTGTCTGGGAGCAGGTTCAAATGACAGGGACAACTGCAGTTATACTTCTAAATAAAAAATCAAATTGAAGGAATTACAGTGATTTTAATGAATATTTTTCTAACTTGATGAATTACTCTGCTTTATTTTAGAAGTTTATTTCAGTCTAAATAACTGAGATTGATTATCCACTATCTGCCATCTGTTCCCATTTGCTATTACCACAGCATCCAAAATTACTTTGAATATTTTTCAAAACATTTTACAATGTTCATGTTTTATCTTACATTTCAAATTGTATGCTGTGAAAAACATGCAGATATCTTGTATTCAACTAATAATGGATTACAAAAGGGAAGTAATAATCACATTGATTTGTAAATATTACTCATCATATGTTTGGATAATATTAAAATTGATTTTATGATGAATCAGCAATGGATTATTTTCTTAAAAGACTTAGAAAATTTAAGGAAGATATCATTTGACTTTGAGAAAGTATAACACATGATATGTGTAAATATGAATGTTAAATATATGCATATATGTGTATATCCATCATACACATATATACATATGTATGTATTATGTTTGTGTATATGTGTATGTGTTTGTGTATGTGTGTGTGTTTACATATATAGATATATATATTTATGTATGCTTCCAATTGCTGTAAAAAGTTACCGTAAACTAAGTGGCTTAAAACAACACAAATTGTTTTAAGCATTTCAACATTGGTCTCACTTGGCTAAAATCAATACCTCAGCAGGGCTGCATTCCTTCCCAGAGATTCCAAAAGAGAATATATTTTCTTGTCTTTTCTGGTGGCCACCTATATTATTTGACTTGTGAACCCTTCTTTCATTATCAAAGCCAGCAATGGTAGGCAGAGTCCTCATGCTCCTAACTCTCTAGTTAAGGATTCAAGTGATACATTGTACTCACTTGGAATATCCAAAATAATCTTTCCATCTCTATACACATCAACTTAGCTGTGTCTGGAAAGACTCTTTAGCTATGTAAAATAACATATTCAGTAATTCTGAGGATTGAGATATGGATATCTTTGGGGGCATTATTTTGTATAAATACCCCATAGAATATGAGTTTTATCCAGCAATATCAAAATTCATTTGATTTAAAACTTGAAATTACAAGTGCTGCCATTAAGCTTAAGATGAGTCATGCAATATAGCACACATTGTCCAACTTACATTTTGCATGTGTTTTGTCTCCATAAACTTCCATATTTACAAAGAAACACCAATTTGTGACCTAAATGTCAAATTGTTAACTATAAGACGTAAACTAGGAAGAGATATATTTAATTAGGGTGGATCTCAAGACCTTTAAACAGAAAATTGTCAACAATCCGTTACACTGCACAACTTGTCTAAAAGAAAGACAATATGAAAAAAATAAGGCTGTAGTAATCTTCTGCATATTTTGCTTAATAATACTGGCTTTATAGTAATATTATGTGTGCATATATATATATATATATATATAAAATAAATGTTTAACACTCCTCAAAGTTATGACCAGTTATACTAATCCTGGTAGATCTGTTTAAATATCAACCAGTATTTTCCTTTGACTTACTTTTCTATTTTTGTATACATACCAGTATCAGAATTTACGTATGTTTTTTAAACTTCCATATTTTTCTAACATTTATAATATCAGAAATTTCAACTTATTAAAATTAATTTGTTTAAGAATTTAAAACTTTACATTAAAACCTACAGAACATGGACAAGAGAAAGTTTAAAGGACAAAAATAAGTAGATATATAATCATGCTGATAAATCAGAAGACTCAACGTATTTAGATTCATGTCTTCCCCAAACTGATTGAATGCAATCCCAATTAAAATATCAGCATTTTTCAAAATTGACTATGCAATTTTAAATTTCATGTAGAAATGTCAAATAACTAGAATATCTATTGAAAAAATTAAAGAGAAAAACAGTGTTAGCTAACTCTGTCACCTAATATCAAGATTTACTTGAAATTTTTATTATGTAAGAACTGTAAACCTGGCACAATAATAAGCTAAGAGATTAAATAAACCACATAGAGAATACAAATACAGACCTACACATATATAAAAAACTTAATTTGAGCTGGATCATAGGTAAAATTAAAATATAAAATAATATACCTAGGAAATAAAAAACACAAAATGTATATATTTATGACCTCCAAGAATGTATATATTTATTCATAAGATACAAAAGTAATTAACTGTAAAAGAAAACATTTATAAATTTGACTTTATTAAAATTGAGATTTTTGGTCACCAAAGGCATGACTTAAAAGGGGAGCTAGGACTCATACCGACAATATAATGTATTCCTACAAATAAATAGCCAATAGTCAGATATCACAATCAAAGAAAAAAAAGCAAATATTTGAATCTCCTTTCATGGAAGAATAAATGCAGAATATCTATAAGCATCTGTAACGATTTTCAATATTATTAGTCATTAGGAATATGCAAATTAAAGTCTCTATAAAATACTAATACACCTATCAGAGGGCTTTTTAAAAATGTTAATAACAATACTGGCTTTGATGAAGTGTAGAGTAACTGAGACTTTGAAATATTGCTTTTAATGTAAAGTGCCACAGCCACTTTGGAAAGCTACAAAAAAAGTATATACTAATTCTGAATGTATACATATCTTATGACTCAATTATCTCTTTTCTATATATATGTACAGAAACAAGCACCCATGTCCACCAAAGACATGCAGAAGAAAGTTTGTAATTTATTTATAATATTTATTTATGCTAGTCTCAAAGTAAAAACAACTTGATCCCCATGAACACTAAAGTGCTACAGAATAATGAGTACACCCTTACTACTCTTGTTAGTTGAAGTATACTACTAGTCCCATATGCCTGACTGGCTTTGTCACTTGCTAATTGCAAAGCTCCAGGGCCTTGAGTGAACATAGGCAGTAGCTAGGGCGTGATTGTAGCAGGTCTTGGGTAAGACCCAGTGTTGTACTGGCTTCAGGTTTAGTCCAGTGCAGTCATAGAAGTGGTGGCCAAAGGGGTGGTTATGTCACATCCCCCAGCTTACGTGGCTCAGAACAGAAAGACAGCCTCTGTTCGTAATGAATTAATGGAAGAGAACAAGAGTCTCTACATGGTAATCCAGCTAATTCTCCCGTATGTTTTGCTTTTATTGGCAAAATTGTATTCTTTTTGTTTCCTGTGGGTAATTGATTTTAATACAATCATACATTCATTCTGTGATGGTAACAACTTTCACATCATTTGTAGAACTACTTTTCTCAATTGGCTCATGACAAAGGCACAATCCAAAAGGATATGCTAACGTTACAATAATAGTTTTAAACCAGTGTGGACAAAGAACCAATCTGCAGTATTAAACAGAACACATTTAAGTATGTATTAACTTGAATATATTTTTATTCCAGATATTTTTGCTTTTCAACATTGTCTCATTTTACTATGATGGCAGTTTTAGGTGCCTGGTGAGTTATTCTTAATATCCATTCAACATATAACAATTATAATTAAGCATTCACATGCTGAATAGCCAAAGGAACACAGATTTTTAAATATCTCTGCTATTTTAAATGAATTCTTCAGCTAATTCATTTACTTTTCAATTTCAGTTAATCCTCTGAAATTAAATACTTTTTCTTATCCTTACAGAATTGAGTAATGCAGCTATTTTACTTTAGATACATGTGAATTTAACCATGGATTATTAAACAAATTGGAAAAAAACGGCCTCCAATCATAGTGCTTAAAGGCAATGTAATATGTAAAATGTTACAATCAGGGTGACTTGTTTTCTTGATGAAAAATTTTGGTCTCAAAAGAAACAGTAGATATTTAAAGAAACTGAAGCAATGTAAAACTATTTTGTCTCGTCAAAAAAAGAATCATTTAGAGAGGATGTTCTGCAGCTTATAAAGAACAGTAAGTAAAATTATGTGTTAAAACACCAAAAAAATGTTATTTTTAAGCATTTGCTGGGTTAGAATCCTTTCTCATGAGGATCTATGTGGTTTTATAGATCTAGGTCTTCTGGGTCACAAAGATACTAAGCTTCAGTGTCATTCTGTACAGTCCTAAAGTAGCATGTTACTTCCCTGTCTAGCTATTTCATGACTGGTAACACCTAACTTTTTTTTTTTTCCTTTAAGTTCCAGGATACAAGTGAAGAGCATTCAGGTTTGTTACATAGGTATATGTCTGCCATGGCAGTATGCTGCACCTATTGACACATCCTCTAAATTCCCTCCCTTCTCCCCTCAACCTGCAATAGGCAATGGTCTATGATATTTTCCTCCCGGTGGTTGTCCATTTGTTCTCATTGTTCAACTTCCATTTATGAGTGAAAATCTGACAAAGGTCTCATATCCAGAATTTACAATGACCTTAAAAAATTTACAAGGAAAAAACAAACAACCTCATCAAAAAGTGGGTGAAGGATATGAACAACACTTCTCAAAAGAAGACATTTACGTGGCCAACATACATTTGTAAAAAATCTCTACATCACAGATCATTAGAGAAATGCAAATCAAAATCACAAGGAGATACCATTGCATGCCAGTCAGAATGGCAATTATTAAGGAGTCAGGAAACAGTAGACGCTGGTGAGGCTGTGGAGAAATCGGAATGCTTTTCTACTGTTGATGGGAATGTAAATTGGTTCAACCATTGGGGAACAAAATATGGAGATTCCTCAAGGATTTAGAACCAGAAATACCGTGTAACCCAGCAATCCCATTACTGGGTATATTCCCAAAGGAACATAAATTATTCTAATTTAAAGACACATGCACACATATGTTTGTTGCAGCACTATTTACAATGGCAATGTCTAGGAACCAAGCCAAATGACCATCAATGATAGACTGGATAGAGAAAATGTGGTATATACTCACCATGGAATTCTATGCAGCCATTAAAAGGAATGAGATAATGTTCTTTGCAGGGACCTGAATGAAGCTGGAAGCCAAACTAACATTCTCAGCAGACTAACACAGGAAAAGAAAGCCAGATCTTATACAATATCATCAAGTTTGTACCTCTATGAGTCTGCAGGAACCACAGTGTTACTGGGCTTGGGGCGCTCCCTAAAACAGAAACAGCTTAGATCACAACACCAAAGTCATTTCAAATAACTGTAAAGCCTTCCAAAGAGGGATGGTTTCAAATAAGCCCAGACAGTGATGACTACAGTAACTACCTAACTTACCTAACTGTTCAATGCCCAGACACCAAAAAATATAAAATGGAGATATAAAAAATAAAAAGCAATAAACTAAATTATATAACCAGGGAAAATCAATTACCTTCACTATGAGGAAGACAGGAAGGAAAGAAAGAAGGAAGGAATATTACAAAACAGAGAAAATAACAGAATGGCAGGCATAAGTTATTACTTATCCATAACAACCTTGAATGTAAGTGGACTAAAAACTTAAATCAAAAGACACAGATTAGCTGAATGGAGGAAAAAGCAAAATACCAGCTGTCTACAAGAAACACACTCCACCTATAAAGACACACCTAGACTAAAAATTAAACGATTAATAAAGCTATTCCATGCGAATGGAAACCAGAAAAGAGCAGGAGTTGTTGTATTTATATCAGACAAAATAGATTTCAAGACAAAAACGACAAGAAGAGACAAGTAAGTCACTATATAATGATAAAGGGGTCATTTCAACAACAGAATATAACAATTTTTGACTACATATGCACCCAACACTGGAGCATGCAGATATATAAAGAAAATATTATTAGAACAAAATATAGAGATAGACCCCAATACAATTACAGTTGGAGACTTTTACATCTCACTTTAAGCATTGGACAGGTCTTTCAAACAGAACATTAACAAAGAAACATTAGACTTAATCTGCGCTATAGACCAAAAGACTTTATAGACATATACAGAACATTTCATCCAACAGTTGCAGAGTATACATTCTTTTTCTCAGTGCATGAATCATTCTCTTTACAAATATAATATCTGTTAATAATATAGTTATAGAAAATATTAAATACAATCTTTTGTAACAAAAAATTATAACTAAACTTTTACATTTTTTTTTCTAGCACAAAATATTAACACATTCTAGATTGTTCATTTTATTTAGAGATGGGCACAATTTTTTATTAACTGTATTTGTTTTATAATTGTTTTGTGGGTGGAATTATTGAAACTGCCAGGCCAGCAACTATTTTAAAATGTGCAATAGCTGACACATTTGGAAAATTTATAGATGTAGAAAAGTAATTTAGATACAGAGTTAAATTTCAGAGAAACAGACATATGAAAGAAATTATTACAACTATATGGGTGTATTTTTGTTATTTTAAAGCATTTATCAAATTTTCTCATAAAATGTTTAATTATGTGAGAAAAATAATAAGTAATTACACATGAAAAATATTGTTTTGTAAGTAGTTTAACATGTAAAATATAGTTTTCCTTGTAGATATTACATTATAAATTTTCATAGGCTACATTATGGGCACATCTATTAATACATTGGTATTTTTCTTTTCTTTTCTCCTATTGATACTCTTATAATCCTGACACAGCACTTTCATAAAAGGAAGCCATTCTTGGTTAAAGCAATAACTAAGTTCTACATATACACATTAATTGTGTCAATAAATTCATCAAAAGTTTTATAGAAAATATGCTGAAATAACTAAGATCACAGCAAAACTGAAGGAAATAAAGACATGAAAAACACTTCAAAAAATAAATCCAGGAGCTGTTTTTTTTTAAAGATTAATAAAATACATAGACTGCTAGCTGGACTAATAAAGGAGAAAAGAAAGAAAAATCAAACAGACACAATAAGAAATGATAAAGGCGAGATCACCACTTATCCCTCAGAAATACAAAATACCATCATATAATACTATAAACAACTCTATGCAAATAAACTAGAAAATCTAAAAGAAATGGCTAAATTCCTGAACAAATTCACTCTCCCAATACTAAACTAGAAAGAAGTCAAATCTCTGAATAGACTAATAATAAGTTCTGAATTGCGGCAGTAATTAATAACCTACCAACCAATAAAAGCCGGGATCAGATGGATTCTACCAGAAGTACGACGAGAGGCTGTTACCATTCCTTCTGAAACTATTCTAAACAATAAAAAAGGGGAGTCCTCCCTAACTCATTTTATGAGGACAGCATCATCCTAATACCAAAACCTGGCAGAGACAAGACAACAACAAAAAATTCCAAGCCAATATACCCGATGAATGTCGATGTGAAAATCCTCAATAAAATACTAGCAAATCGGATCCAGCAGCACATAAAAAACTTATCCACCACAATCAAGTCGGCTTCTACCCTGGGATGCAAGACTGGTTCAGCATATGCAAATCAACAAACATAATGCATCACATAAACAGAACCAAGGCAAAAAGACATAATTATCTCAATAGATGCAGAGAAGGCCTTCAATAAAATTCAACACCCCTCCATGCTACAAATACTCAATAAACTAAGTATTTATGGAACATATCTCAAAATAATAAGAGCTAGTTATGACAAACCCACAGCCAATATCATACTGAATGGGCAAATCAGGAAGCATTCCCTTTGAAATCTGGCACAAGACAAGGATGCGCTCTCTTGCCACTCCTATTCAATATATAATTGCAAGTTCTTGATAGGGAAAGTAGGCAAGAGAAAGAAATAAAGCATATTCGAATAGGAAGAAACAAAGTCAAATAGTCTCTGTTTGCAGATGACATGATTGTATATTTGGAAAACCCGGTTGTCTCAGCCCCAAAACTCCTTAAGCTGATAAGCAGCTTCAGCAAAGTCTCAGGATACAAAATCAATGTGCAAAAATCACAAGCATTTATATACACCAATAATAGAGAGGCAAATCATGAGTGAAATTTCATTCACAATTGCTACAAAGAGAATAAAATAACCTAGGAATATAACTTACAAGGGATGTGAAGGATCTCTTCAATGAGAACTACAAACCACTGATAACGGAAATAAGAGAGGACACAAACAAATTGAAAAATCTTTCATACTCATGGTTAGGAAGATTCAATATCATTAAAATGGCCATACAGCCCAAAGTAATTTATAGATTCAATGCTATTCCCACCAAGCCACCACTGACTTTCTACACAGAATTAGAAAAAACTACTTCAAATTTCCTATGGAACCAAAAAAAAATCTGTATAGCCAACACAATCCTAAGCAAAAGGAACAAAGCTGGAGGCATCATGATATCTGACTTCAAACTATTCTACAAGTCTACAGTAATCAAAACAGCTTGGTACTGGTACCAAAACAGATACATAGACCGATGGCAAACAATAGAGGCCTCAGAAATAACACTACAAATCAACAAACATCTGATCTTTGATGAACCTGCCAAAAACAAGCAATGGGGAAAGGATTCCCTATTTAATAAATGGCGTTGGGAAAACTAGCAGCCATATATAGAAACCTGAAACCAGACCACTTCCTTATATCTGATACAAAAATTAACTCAAGATGGGTTAAAGATATAAACATAAGACCTAAAACCATAAAATCTAGAAGAAAACCTAGGCAATACCATTCAGAACATAGGCATGGGCAAAGTCTTCATGACTAAAACACCAAAAGCAATTATGACTAAAGCCAAAATAGACAAATGGGATCTAATTGAACTAAAGAGCTTCTGCAGAGCAGAAGAAATGATCATGAGAATGAACAGGTAACCTATAGAATGGGAGAGAATTTCTGCAATCTATCCATCTGACAAAGGGCTAATATCCAGAATCTACAATTAACTTAAATTTGCAATAAAGAAACAAATGACCCTATCAAAATGTGGGCAAAGGATATGAACAGACATTTCTCAAAAAAAGACATTTATGTGCCCAACAAACATGTGAAAAAAAGCTCATCATCACTGGTTGTTAGAGAAATGGAAGTCAAAACCACAATGAGATACCATCTCATGCCTGTTACAATAGTGATCATTAAAAATCAGGAAATAACGGAAGCTGCAGAGGATGTGGACAAATAGAAACACTTTTACACTGTTGGTGGGAGTGTAAATTAGTTCAACCATAGTGGAAGACAGGGTGATGATTCCTCAATGATCAAGAACTAGAAATATTTTACCCAGCAATCTCATTACTGGGTATATACCTAAAAGATTATAAATTATTCTGCTATAAAGACACATGTGCACTTATGTTTATTGTAGCAACATTCACAATAGCAAAGATTTGGAATTAACTCAAATGCCTATCAATGTTAAACTGGATAAAGAAAATATGGCACATAAATGGCGTGGAATACTATACAGCCATAAAAACGAATTAGTTCATGACCTTTGCAGAGACATGAATGAAGCTGCAAACCATCATTCTCAGCAAACTAACACAATAACAGAAAACCAAACACCACATGTTCTCACTCATAATTTGGAGTTAAACAATGAGAACACATAGACACAGGGAGAGGAACATCATAAGCTGGGGTCTGTTGGGATAGGGGAGGGATAGCATTAGGAGAAATACCTATTGTAGATGATAGGTTGATGGGTGCAGCAAACTATCCTAGCACATGTAGACCTATTTAACAAATCTGCACATTCTGCACATGCATCCCAGTACTTCAAGTACAACAAATAAATAAATAAAATAAATAAATAAATGTTAAGAAAGAACTGAGAAAATTATCTAAAAGTAGAAAACATCAAATCTCTAATTTCCAATAAAAATTAGAAATTTCCAAAATAAAATTGAACTCTGCAATATTACTTGTTAAGTCAATGAGATTGAAAATATTATCTTTTGAAAATAGCCGTAAGCACTGACCGGTATGCAACAGTTCTTTTTAAGTAATAGGGTTACTGTCAAAAATAAATTATTGTATTGATTATATTACTATAGTAGTGGAAATATACTAATTCTTACTAACTTAGGCAGAAACACTAGTAAGATTGTAAATTTAGGGACTGTAGCAATAATATATGAGAGTCATATTTTTCAAAGTGCTATGCTGCCAAATTAAATCATAAATGGAAACTGATGTTTCATTTGATTCTGTAATTAATGATTTTGTCATGAACTTGCTACTCACTGAAGACAGTTATGAATGATTGCCCAGCTGTTGATGGCAGATAAAGAAGTTGCAAATTGAGCAATAGTTTCAACCTCCTATTCAGGATTATCTGAATGAATGCTGTAGAAATAATAGGGGCTGGCATTTTGAGCCTTATTTATGACCACTATACAATCTTAACCATTCCAGGAAATTGTCTATATGATCATATATGAAAATCACTAATTAAAAGTTATAAAGTGAACATGACACTTTAAAATAAAAAGTACCAGGTAGTCTGATACTTTCTTCTTTGGTATCTAAAAATCTATGTTTTAATTAGTGAAAAATTCTTAAAAATGAATGACTACTTTGTTCATGAACTAATGAAAGAACACTAAGAATTACATTAATATTGTAATTGTTTCCAGAACATTTGTGAGTTCAACCTGAAATTTTCTATAAGAATATACTTGTCTTTTCTGTAATGTGGAGTGAAAGGCAAACCTTGCTAGAGAAGATGGGCTTAAATTCTGAAATATTTGCACCCAATGTATAGTTAGCAGTATAAATTGCAGGCTGGCTTAATTGTTTAAAACACATTTAGAATTATGTTATGGCTTTATGTTCTGAGATTATTAATTTGATATAAATGTGTATACTTTAGTCTTGAATTGGTCATTATTTTGCTGAAATAAAACATCTTTCTACCTATAGTATTGAATGTATACATTTATTTGCAAAACATCAGTATTATTTGCAAAAAAATCAGTTACAAAGTGAAATAATATAAGGCAAAATAATTAGGAAATAGATCATCTAGTTAGACTACCATTTTCTGATAGTAAAACAATAGATTTTACTTTCTCTTTAAATTTAGTGAGCTCAGGAGAACATAGAATACCTATAAATCATTTAGGCTTTAGGCTATTTTGAATTTGGAGTTACAGTGTTCTTTTTATATTATGTAAAGACCGTGTGGAGTTGAATAGTGATCTAATGATCATTTCACCAATTAGGTTTGTCTTTAATTTATTGCATTTAGTAAGTTTTCTATTTGTCTCCAACAATTCTAATTCCCCAGATTCTAATTCTTGACAGAAGGCTTAGATGACAGAAGCAACTTACACTTCTGTCTGTTTATGACACTCATTTGAATGATATATTCATGAGTTGGCAGAGGTGCAGCCATATAGCCTGGCATAGCTGGTTATAATGTCTTAGCAAATGAAGAGAGCCCTAGGGCATTAAGAATTCTCAGCCATTAATATTGGTTTTGCCACAAGGCAGTTACATAAACTGACAGTTTGGAAGAGGCTTGACTCCTTGCATACTCATACACTGATTATTTCTAAAATATCATTAATATTACTAAGTTCTCAGTTACTTGTAGTCTAATATAAAGAGTCAGTCTTCCATTGTGGAAGCAGAATATATAAACAGATTATCTTGGTGTTAATATGATTTCTACCACAAAGCAATTTATCAGATTAAGTATTTTTCTTTCAACAAAAATGATGAAAATATAGTAAAATGAGTGAGTGTTCCTTCAAAGTGTTAACTATACAATTGACTACAAATTTGCTTATGACAATGTTCTGTAAATATAATACAACTGTAATTAAAGATCACACGAATTATGTTTCCAAATTTTAGTCTTTAGAACTTGTCAACCTAAGTAACGCACAGAGGCTATCTAAAAAAAAAAAATCTATTCAAAAATAAATCATTGCAATGTAAATACACATTCCATAGTAATCTATGTACATATTTATCAGGCCAAAGGAAGACAGGTTTTTAAACAATAAAAATTAGGAGGATTATATAGTTCCTTTTAAATAATTATTATTGGGTACAAAGATTAGCAAGAATGATACCAGTTCAAGATTCGACATGAAATTGGAGTGCAGATATCTTTGCAAAAATGCTCTTTGTGAAAGGTTGCAATGGCTTTTGTGCAATGGTGTTTTTTTGCAGTCATTTATGATAGCTTTTGTTATCAGTCATACAAGCATGAGAACCCTCTTTCATGGACTTCCCTGGCTCTATTTGTCAGGGTTTTCTTAACATCAATGACTCCATTTTAATTCTGACAACTTTCACAAACTATATAAGGTTTCTTATAAAAATCATTTGAACTTAGGAATCATTAATATTTTTAATAAACCTAAATCTTGTTTAAACACCAAATAAAAAGTTTTTCATTAAACATGTTTTAAAACAAGATGACATCTTTTGTAACAGCACATAACGATGCTAAAATTGTTACCTTAAGAATACTTTAAAATAAGTATATTGTAGATAATATTTAATACTGGTTACATGTTGATGAGAAATGTGAAACTAAGAAGTTGCTTAGGTGTTTAAAATTAATAATTTAAATATCATAATTATTTATATTTTTATTTAAAGATCATAATTATTATATTAATATTTCAATAACTAGAGTTACCTAATTAACCACAATTTTCTGAAATATCAGGGGCAATACTGGAATCAAATATTTGAATTAAATTGTGTACTTATATTATACTTTAGGTATATTTTTATATATCATAGAGAAGATAGGTTTTCTAACACCAATTCTTTAAGTTTAGGTCAGAACTAATTTATTAACATACCAAATTGAAGAATAAGGATTTAAGAAGTGGGTAATCAATCATCCAATAACCTGGTTGCAGCATCTTGCTGCCTGTATATTAAATTCTAAATTCTTGAATTATATTTTAGTTGAGTAATTTCATCAATATCATATTTGAATCTTGCTTTTTGTTCTGCATTCTCCATGCCCAAAATTGAGCAAAAGCAAGTAGATGAGAAAAAGACTCTTAACTGTACTGATTATTCTTACTCTAAATAAATAAACACAAATCTTGGGCAAAATCTTTGCAATATCTTGCAATGCTTCCACTTTCTCTAATCTGTCACCTCTTCTAATCTCTGAGAATGATCTTTAATGTCTTCTTTACTATCTCAACTCTGTTATTACATTTGACTCAGGAGATTGCTTTGTATTTCAATGAGAAAATTTAAGCAAACAAGTGAACTACTTCATGTTCTCAGCAGCAGATCTACTAATCTAGCTAAAGCAATACATGTATATTTTATCTACTCTCTTGCTAGACCTGCTGAACTTCCTGGATGTGCCATGAATCCCGTCTACTCTTGACATTGAGGGAAATAGCTCCTATAATGCTTTATTTGTATTCCTACTTCATCGAAGTTTCCTTTCTTTTGCTTAATAATTCTTATTCCATACCGTGTAAATAACTTTCGCGGAAACTATACCTACAGCTCCAGATGTTCCCTCATTAGTCTGTGTATAACAAAACTTCTCCAAAATTTTGTACATAACATTTCTCATTTATTTACTTTTTTATTTCTTATTAACTAACTCCAGGATTTTTTTTTCTACCACTTACCACCCCACTGAAGCTTGTGTACCAAGTTTAGGAACAGCTTCCATCTTGGCTTTTTCAATGTCCAATACTTTTACATTAGATTACCTGATCTCCCAGAAGCATCACTGTCTCCTTCCTGAAAAACTTTATTTGCATGGCTTCCTTGCCACAGTACTGTCCTTATCTACCTTCTCTCTGTGGTTCCTTTACAGATCTTTCTCTTTCTGAACTCAAAATACTAGTTCCACAAATTATTTTTTTAATTTACTGTAAATTAACAATTTATAATTGTATATATTTATGAGGTACAAAATGATCTTATGGTTTGGGCCTACAATGTGGAATGATTAAATCAAACACTGTTTAGAATAGTCAGGTAATGGAGTCAACCTAAGTGACCCCCAAATCTCAATGTGTAGTTCCTCACTTTTCTTTTTCTACATTAGATTTCTAATGATTTTTTTTTACTTAATAAATCTTTAAGTTCAATTAGTTTAAATGTCGCCATAAATATTCAAAAGCTTTATTGAGACATAGTTGATATGCCATACTATTTACCAATTTTAAGTATACAAATCAAGATTTTTTTTATATTCACAGAATGTGCAACCATCACATCAATTTTAGAAAATTTTCATCTCCCCCAAACAAACTCTTGAACCACCAGTAATCATTCCTTATTTCTTGGTAGTCCCCTATGTTCTAGGCAACAATTTATCTTTATTACTCTGCCTCCCAACAGCTGAATTTGTAACATTGATGGCAATAGCTAGCCTCTCTCAGATACAGAACAGAGTATAGGAAGGGCAAGAGAAGGTCCAGGGGAAACAGGACAGGAGACATTATAGCCTGTTCATGAAATGAGGTATTGAGCTGGTCGATTAAGGTAACATGCTAAAGTGAAAGTATCAATCCAGTCTTTACTTGCTTATTGTGACAATGCAACCAAGGATCAAATGAGGGAGGCACCAAATCCCAGTGTTACATATTTCTTTTTTCCAGTGGAATTGTGCTGTGTGAAGATATGGTGGACTCAGCACAAACAGGGAAAATTGATTTACTGTGAAAAAGTTCTGAACAGAAGGCCTTTTAATGGACCTGAGTGGCAGAGGGAGAAAGAGAGAAGAAAAGGCTAGGAGTAGAAAAATACTAAGTAAAGAGGGAGAAAAGTACAAGACTCTGTTAAAGGGTTTTTGGCAAAGGCACCTGGGAAGCGCTTTAGCAAAGGCCTTAGGTATGCAGGCCTCTGAATGATGGCGCCTGAGTTAACAAGGCAAATAAGCGTCTGAGCATGGTTTGCTAAGGTAGGGAGTACCTGAGCCCTTGACTGCAAATCTTTCCAGTAAACGTATAATGCATACCAAAACACCAAGTTTGGTGAGGTAAAATCAGCTTCTACCAATGAGGCCAGACAGGCAAAGCCTTTCCATTACTTATGATCAAGCCTAATAAACCAGACATAAAATTTTACCCTTGAAGCAAGACTTCCCAGCCAGCTGACTGACCTTTCTTGCACCCCATTCTCTGTAGTTAATTTTCCCAAAAGCAGCCAGGCAGATTTTTTGTTTTTATTTTGTTTTTAATTTATTTATTATTATTATTTTTTGAGATGGAGTCTCTGTTGCTCAGGCTGGAGTGTAGTGGCACAATCTCAGCTCACTGCAATGTCAGCCTCCTAGGTTCAAGCAATTCTCCTGCCTCCACCTTCTGCGTCCCTGGGTTTACAGTGCATGCCACTATGACCAGCCAGTAATTTTTAAATGTTATTATATCATAATGCAAATTTCTTACTGTATATACAGGTTCTACATAATAAGGTCCTTAGCTATCTCTCTGACTTCATAACCCACTCTAGCCACAGTGGCCTTTATCCTACAAGCAGGCAGAGCTCATATCTAGTTAAGCATCTTTATACCTATCTGCTCAGAAAAATATTTTCTCATAGTTGTCTTGATCATTCGTGTCTTTGCTCAAATATTATCAAAGCAGTATTCTATGACTGCATAAAATAGTCCATCCATTTCCTATTTTTATTGCTTTAATTGTATTCTTTAAACATATAATCTGGTATCATATTATATATTTATTTTCTAACATTTTGTTGTCTGTTTCATGAGAATACTGATTTCATGAAGACTAAAACTTTGCTGAATACTCATTGACTAAAACAGTACCTTATACATAGCCTATGGTTAATAAATATTAGCTAGCTAAATAAACAAATTGAGAAATATAGGTTCAGTTATGTTATTCTATTTCTTAAAGTTGGGAAATTAATGAATAAGTTTGCCCTCAAATTTTTAAATAAGAACAAAAGAATAATTAGAAAGGAACTTAGTGAAACTGTACGGTGGAATAGATATTTAAGACTCTCCTAAGATTGAAATCTACACCATTTCTTTGGTTAATATGCTTACGCTATTAACATAATGTATTCCAAAAATAAAAGTTTTCACCAAAGAAATCACCATCCTAGGCCGGTTATATTAAGCTCGACACCTTTAGTATTTTCTCTAGGCTCTTGCGTACAGTTTGCACTTTCAGAAATGATCTTTATTTCAGTCCTTCCAAATGTAATTGCAGGCTCTACAATCACTGTCACCCTTGCTTCCGTGGTAAGGGTACCTAGAAGTAGACATGACAGTCACAGGGTGGTTAAGCCATCCAGTGATTACTCCAGTGAGGAAGGAAAATCACCTTATGTCATACTTGACCCCTTCTTAAAGATATTATTAACTATACCTCTTATCAGTAAAAATTTCCTCAAATTTAATCTATTACTTTATTGATTTTTAAGGTTTAGCCAACATTTCTCTATGAAAGGTCATATAGTAAATAGTTAGCCTTTGTAGGTCACATAGTTTGTGTTGGTATTATTCCACTTTGACACAGTAGTGAGCAAAACGCTGTGGATAACTTGTAACTGAATGACCATATCTGTGTTCCAATAAAACATTACAAAAACAGGTTCCAAGCTCAATGTGTCCTGACAGTTGTAGTTTGCCAACTTCTACTCTTCTTTATCATGGACTTTCATAATGATAGGTAATAATTTGCATCTGACTCCATCTTTTATTTTTTTTTCTTATCTTTTATGCTCTTCTACTATCTCTACCTGTCACATTACCAGCAAATTATCTTAACTTCTCAAACTCTTCTTTAAAGGCCCTAACACCTACCTCTCCCAAAAGACACCATTCCCAGCCATCCTCTTAAGCGAAGGTGTGGAAGTATACCATATGACATATACCTCTGAATAAAGAAATTGGCTTAGATTACATCTTGCTTCACACTGCTACTTCTAAACTATTATTTTTCTTTTTTAAAAAATGAAGTAATTAATTAGTTAAAATACTGTGAAAAGGAGCCTGTATTGTTCACTTATTCATTCTTGTTGGTCTTTGTTATCTACAACACCTCCCTCTCCCCCAGACCATTTACTCTTTTCCATCTAAGGTTTAAGTGGCTTTCACATTGTCTTCTCTACTCTAATGCTATGTGACTTCACTACCAAATTGAGAAGTCACTCATGACCCTGACCTCTCTGTATACTGACTTCATACCAGGGATCTAGGGATGGTTTAATATACGTAAGTTGATAAATGTGATAACATCACATGTACAGAATCTGCAACAAAAATCACATAATCATCTCAATAGATGCAGAACAAGCATTTGACCAAATCCAGCACTCTCTATGATTAAAACCTTCAGCAAAATTGGCATACAAGGGACATAAGGTAATAAAAGTCATCTATGGCAAACCCACAGCCTACATAATACCGAATGGGGAAAAGATGAAAGCATTACCTCTTAGATTTGGAACAAGACAAGGATGCCCACTCTTACCACTTCTATTTAACATAGGACTGGAAGTAGTAGCTGGAAAAATCAGACAAAAGAAAGAAAGGGCAACCTAATTGATAATAAGGAAGTCAAACTGTTGCTGTTTGCTGATGATTTGATTGTATACCTAGAAAACCGTAAAGACTCCTCCAAAAAGCTCCTAAAACTGATAAATAAATTCAGCAAAGTTTCAGGATACAAAATTAAGGTACACCAATAAGTAGCTCAGCTATACACTGACAGCGATCTAGCTGAGAATCCAATCAGGAACTCATGCCCCTTTACAATAGCTGCAAAAACAAACAAACAAACAAACAAACAAACAAACTTAGGAATATAAGCAACCAAGGAGATGAAAGACCTCTGCAAGGAAAATTACAAAATAGTACTGCAAGAATCGATATTGTGAAAATGACTGTACTGCCAAAAGCAATCTACAGATTCAATGCAGTTCCCATGAAAATGCCACCATCATTCTCACAGAACTAGAAAAGACAATCCTAAAATTCATATGGAACCAAAATGAGCCCGAATAGTCAAAGCAAGACTAAACAAAAAGAGCAAATCTGGAGGAATAACATTACCTGACTTCAAAGTATACTGTAAGGTTATAATCACCAAAACAGCATGTTGCTGGATAAAAATAGGCACACAGACCAATGGAACACAATAGAGAACCCAGAAATAAAGTCAAATACTTACAGCCAACTGATCTTTGACAAAGTAAACAAAAACACAAAATGGAGAAAGACCCCCTAATCAACAAATGGTGCTGGGATAATTGGGAAGCCAGATGAAGAAGAATTAAACTGGATCTTCATCTCTCATTTTATATAAAAATCAACTCAAGATATATGAAGAACTTAAATCTAAAATCTGAAACCATAAACATTCTAGAAGATAACATCAGAAAAACTCTTCTAGACATTGGCTTAGGAAAAGACTTCATGACCAAGAACCCAAAAGCAAATGCAACAAAAACAATGATAAAAGGTTGGGATTTAATTAAACTAAAATGTTTCTGCAAAGCAAAAGAAACAATAAGCAAAGTAAACAGACAATCCATAGAGTGTGAGAAAATCTTCACAATCTGTACATCCAGCAAAGGACCAATATCCAGAATCTACAAGGATTTCAAACAAATTAGCAAGAAAACAAAAAACTCTCATCAGAAAATGGTCTAAAGGCATTCTCAAAGAAGATATACAAGTGGCCAACAAACATAAGAAAAAATGCTTAACATCACTAACAATCAGAGAAATGCAAATTAAAAACACAATGTGATACCACCTTACTCCTGCAAGAATGGTCCTAATTGAAAAATAAAAAAATTGGTGAGGATAAAGTAAAAAGGCAACACTTTTACATGCTGGTGGGAATGTAAATTAGTACAACCATTATGGAAAACAGTGTGGAGATTCCTTAAAGAACTAAATGGCAGAACTGCCATTTGATCCAGTAATCCCATTATTGGATATCTACCCAGAGGCAAATAAGTCGTACAAAAGATACTTTCAGATGCGTTTATATAGCAGCACAATTCAGAATTGCACAATATGGAACCAGCCCAAATGTCCATTGAGTGGATAAATAAATTGTGGTATATATATATATATATATATAATTCAGCCTTGAACTTTTAGTCCCTCTGTCCTCTTCAGCTATCAACCCGTAAGAACACACCAAAAACTCTCATCAGCAGAAACTGTTCTGGCCCAAATTACCAATTAAGTCCTATAGCATCCTAAATGTAATTTTTGGTTTTCTGATTTTCTTTTCCAAAAATATAAAATGTTTCTGGAATTTATCAATTACAGACTCCAATTCCTTGTGTAAATTTCACTCTGTCAGATAGCCCTGCATTTCCAGATTTACTTTGTAGCCAACATTACCATATTATGCTCACATATTCTCATAGTTGTCTTACCCTTCTGTCTTTTATTGCATGTAACTGGCAAACCTTTATACTTTATAAGAATTTATTTGTTTTTCTCTACTTAAACCTAAGCAGTGCAGGTCTGCTGGAATGAATCACACAGCAAGCAAGAGGAAAGTCACTCTAAATTCAAAATTTACTGTCTTAATTGAATCCTAAATAGCTCCTGGGAAGCAAAGCATCCTCCACATGCAATTGATTTTACTATTCTAACATGCCAATGCCAATTTTAAAGCCTGCACCCCCATTATTTTTTTTATTCTACGCAAAATTTATAATCTCCTACTTCCACATTTTTGTTCACATATGCAAAACTACTTTTACTGGATTTGCTGTATTTTTTCTTTCTCCTTTAACATTAAAGAACATGTGTCTCATCCAAATTCAATGTCTTCTCTAATCCTTTGAAAGCGAACTCTTCTAGTTATGTCTTTCTTATTGAGATAGAGCTTTTTAAAAATAATCTAACATTTAGAAAATGTATATCCCTTTGTATTACACCTCAGTTTAACCTGTCTCTTTCCTTTTTTCACATCAAACTTTTGAAAAGTGTTGTATGTATAGCTATGATTTATTTTTTATTGTTTGACTCATTGGTACCTTTTTTAAATATTAATAAGAGTACTGAAATATTTTGGAATCACTGTTTCTCTACCTTTATTAATGTGGTTCACATAAAGTCAAGCTTTTCTTTGGCTTCAGAGGTGGAAGTGGGATCACAGCCTGACTGATGAAAGCTTTGTATACTCCCTATAGTATTTGGCTTTAAATGGCTGTTTCAATCAGAAACAAAGCTAACAATGATTCCTTTTGATGAGGTTAAAAAGAGGCATTGTTTTTTTTTTCATCAGACATTAAACTTTACAGACCATTAAGTCTGAAACTGCTGATCTAGACCTGGAGAAAAATTGTCTAAAAATCAGGTAAAAATAGAGAAGACTAGACCTAAAAGTTATAGAAATACAGGCATTTCCTCGATTGAAGGACTGGATTGTGCTTTACGGGAAGTCTGTTACAAAACTTTTAGTAATGTTAGCAAATAGATCATCCTTTTTTATTTGCATTTGGTTGTGTTCTTGTTACTTAAGTCAAATATCCCTAAATATGTTTATAATTAATTTATCATTTTCTCATTTTAGTTATATTCAAATGTATCACATGCTCCCCATTATTGCAACAAACGACTTCTGCTATGGTTGCCAAAAGCAGCTATACAGCAAAACTATAGAGACATTTTAAATATTTTATTTAGTCTCTCAGCATCATTTGAAAGTACTTGACAGTTTTTTTTTTTTCATAATATAACACTGGCAAATTAGTGATACAGACTCTAAGCAGCTTTTGTTACAGTGCAGTACTACCTCCTGAATTTTTATGTACCCTGAAGGAAGTACCAAAGGAGCTCTATCGGATGTTGGCTGGTTGACTCAACAGAAGGTTGCCAAGGATGTGTGATCATACATTAATTGACTTAGTAATGTGAATAACATGCATATGTTTCTTTTATTTTGTTAATTAATTTTTTTCAGCTTCTATATTTTTTAAATGTGGGCACTAATACAAATAATATAAGAACTATATACATATTTTCATAAATCTTTGAACAATTTGAATGAATTTAGCATTGATAAGTAGATAGCATAAGCCTGGGAATGACGTTTTTCAAATTCAAGTTATGAACTCTAGCAATAGTTGTGGTAACCTCTTTAAATTTATGTCATCATTTTATTATATGTAGATGTGTGTATTTGTATACATGTATGTATTCTGGCAAAGGAACAGAAGTGGTTGTAAAAAAACATGATAAGTGATAAAATTTAGCAAGTAATATTCACAGAAAATAATTCAGTCTCTATGAATATAATATACTCAATGAAAAAATTTAAAAATATTTCTATAATCAACATTTATGATTGTAAATAATCAAAATAGTAAAAATTTTACAAAAAAAAGTTTATACTGGAGATTTACATGAATCTTATTTAGTTCCAAAGTATTTTATTGCAAGGTATTACTAAAATTAACAAAAAATTGGTCTGTAAAATAATAATGTAAAACAAGATGATCAGTCACATACTTTCACAATCTCAGCAAAGAATACAAGTGCTGAAGTAAGATTGAATAGTTTAATACTGCAAAGGATGTAATATTCTGCCAAAAATTCATACTAAATTTTATGGTGGAACAGGTTTTGTGAAATCATTAAATGCTATTCATTCTGTGTGATGATGTTGTTTTATTGGATTTATTGTGTGTAAAATGATTCCTTATGCTAATTTAAATGGGTAGAAGGCTCTGTCATGGAGTCCTTATGCATATGTTCATGAATATTCCCTTATGTTATGCTTGGGTGTTTTCCAATATTATCAAAGAGTAAAAAATGAACTTTGGGTGAAATTGGAATTGCTATAAAATGCTGACTCCATCAGACATGAACATTTTTACAAATACATTGAGTAATATGAAAGAAAAATTTGTCAACCTGAAAATGCAATCTCACAAAAATAAGGGAACACACAATGAGTGTTTGGTATTATGTAGATAACATTTTATGGGGGCAAGGAAATATAAGTTGGCATTTGAATGTTGATGTTTCTAAATATTTCAACATTTTTGTAGTTTGAACATGTATTTTGGTGTGATATTAAATCACAAGATGTAAGAAATACATTATAGCTATTCAGGTAAATAAAGAGGAAGAAAACTTGGATTGTTGAAATTATGAAGAACACTTTATGAAGCTCTTGTATGAGAGTAAGACTGTTAGGTTCTTAGTGATATAAAGATTAACTAAATAGCATAAAACTTAAGGAAATTTAGACTGTCTTGTTGCTTCACTATTTCAATGCTATTTGGTATTCACTACCTTATTTTATTATGTTTAACAAAGTCTTATTATTGTTTAAACTTTTCAATAAAATTAAATTTTAGAATATCTTCTATTTCTTATCATTTACAATGATATTACATTACTAAGAATCTTTTAATGTTCAGCTGTAGTATTTTAATAAAGGGAAATATGGTTCATAGAGAAGACACAATTGAATATGTCAAAACTTTGCATATTTTAGCCATAAAATATAACTTTAAAAATCAGGTATTTCCACTGAAGAATAAAAAATGTGATTGTATTAGAAAAATTAATTCTGCAGAAAAATAGCAGTAATATCGATTTATAAAATGATACAGTAAACTTTAATACGGTTCATTGAAATTGACCAAAACTAACTCTGTCCATCATATAATTTATTGTTTACCTAATATATATGTTATATGCCTTTCTTTAATATAAAAAATACAATCCCCTACATTTTTATAATGCCTTTTTATTGGAAAATAATTTATGCCAATATAATAAAATAATATGCTAATCTTCAAATAAGTATTTAAGACTTTACCTAATGTATTAGTATAATATTTTAAAACAGTTTAACCATTACAATGTTTTTGCATTAAATTATATGGTTAGTTATTCCATAGATTTGCTTGTGTGTCAGTAAAATTAACTATGTTATATATGATGGAGACTTAATAGTGTTGTAGATTCCTGCACTAGATCTTAGAAATGGCATTAATTATAAAATAGAAGTTCAAAAATGTATAACAGCTAAAATAAATAGATATTTTATTTTACTACAAATTCCAAGAAATAACTAAAAGATAAGAATGAAGAAGAATTGGCTTGAAGCATAAAACCACATCCCAGCATGTTTTTATACATGCTGTATACAATGCTTCATGTTTGCCATTTTTCCAAATGTGGTAGATGTCAGTGCAGGAACAGTTACATTGGCAGCAAAATAGGGTGATACTGCATACTAATGATTGTCTGCTTTCATTCTCAACCTTGGCAGTTCTTCAGAAAAATAGAACATTTATTTACCATATGACTTAGCGATTGTATTACTAAATAGTTGCATAAGATGAAAGAAAACATGTCTGCACAAAAGCTTTGACACTTACACAGCAATTTTATTAATGATAGTCCAAAATTGAAAACAATCTAAATGCCCATCAACAAGATATTTGGATACATAATTTGTGTTGTAATCATATATTAAATAAATTTCATCTTAAATAAAGGAAATAAATACTAATGTTCACAACATAGAAGAACCCCAGAGGCATCATGCTAGGAGAAAGAAACCATATACAAGTAAGTATTTAGTGTGTGATTCTATTTATACAAAACTCTAAGAATAAAATATATAGTCCATAGTGACAAAAAAGATTGTTAGTTGAGTGTGGTTAGAAGAGGAATGAGAGTAATGCATTCAGCAGTAATAGAACAAAAATTTTTAGATTGATGGAAATATTCTATATGTTGTTTGTGTTGCCAGTTACATATGTGTAAAACTTTGCAAAACTCATTAAATTGCACACTTAAATGAGAAAATTTTTATTTAATTTGATGAACTGCAAAACCAAGTAGACAAATCTTAGAAATAAATTATGCCTAAAACAGAGCAGGTAAATAGTCAAGGTAACAGAACACAGAAAAATGTAATAAAATATAGAAAAATAAATCAAGGCATAGTAGATTCTGAAATTACAAAAGATATCTAAGAAGGTTTCTTCATAGACATAACTAAGATATATACAATATTTTTGAGTTATACATTATATCCTACTCTTGTATTGGCTGACATATAGATTATAGCATGTTTGCTTGGTTTATTAATATTTACATCAAATTTACTCTTGACTGAAAAATTACTTGTGACAAAACCTATCAGACTTTTTTCTTTATAGTATATGTCTTTATAGTTGAATAATATTTATAATGAGTTTAGAAATCTGGATTGTTTTTTCTTTTGAGAACTTAATTGTGCCATTTTATTATTTTCTATTTTGTATAATTCCTGTTAAGTCATAAGTTGCTCCTTCTCAAGTCTTACCACCATTCCTTACCCCAGCTGCTCAATGACTAGTTATAAACTTTTTTTCTCTGATTTTAGCAGTTGTGTCTTCAGTTTGTCTCTATTCTGCTTGGTGTTGATAAAACTTCTTAAAAATGTGCTTGGAAGAGCTTAATTCATCATAAAATTATTCATCATTATTCTTGAATTATGTTTTTGTCCCAGTCTGTCTCCTCTCTTACTTTAACTCTAAATAAATATATCACAATTATCCAATGTTCCCTATCCTATTTCCTATATTTTAATATTTTTTCACTATTTCTCTGCACTTCAGTCTAAATATTTTTGTACTGGAGTCTTCCAGTTTTATAAATCTCTATTCTGATATATCCCTGGAATAAGCTCACTTGATCACAGTTTATTAATTTTTTGATGTGCTGTTGGATTTGGTTGTCTAGTAGGTTGTTGAAGATTTTTGAATCTATGTTTATTAGGGATATTAGCCTGCAATTTTCTTTATCTGTTGTGTTCTTACCTAGCTTTGGTATCATATCACCCTTACCAATGTGATACTGGCTTCACAGAATGTGTTGCAAATGAATCCTTCCTCTTCAATTTTTCTGAAACATTTTCAGTAGGATTGGCACAAACTCTTCTCTGCATATCTGACAGACTGAATTTGTGTGGTCCTGGGCTTATTTTTGTTGTCAAATTTGGTATGACTGATTTAATTTCACCATTCATTACTGGTCTTTTCAGGATTTCTACATTTTCCTGGTTCAATTGTGTGTTTTGTCGATTTCCTCTATTGTTTTCCAGTTCGTGTGCATAGAGATGCTCATAATAATCTGATAATTTTTGGTGTTTATGTGGTATCCTGAAAGATCGCCTTTATTATTTTTGATTGTGCTTATTTGAATGCTCATTATTTTTTTGCTTGGTTAATCTACCTAGCAGTCTTTCAATTTGATTTACCTTTTAAAGGACCAACTTTTTGACTTTCCATTTCGCCGATCCTTTACATTGATTTTGGATATGGTTTGGATCTGTTTCTCTGCCCAAATCTCACGTCAAATTGCAATCCCCAATGTGGGAGGTAGGGCCTGGTGGAAGGTGATTGAATCATGGGGCAGTTTCTCATGGTCTAACATCATTCCCATTGGTGTTGTAGCGATAGGGAGTTCTCATAAGATCTGGTTATTTAAAAATATGTGGCACCTCCCACCTCTCTCTGTCTTCTTTCTACTTTGGCCAAGTGAGGTCTTCACTTTCCCTTTGCCTTCCATCATGATTGTAAATTTCCTGAAGCCTAGTAATACTGGCATCCTGGAACACTAGTGTGTGTGTGTGTGTGTGTGTGTGTGTGTGTGTGTGTGTGTGTGTGTGTGTATATATAGTCTTTATGTTTATCTAAATATGAGATACTCACATCTGCAAACAGAGATAATTTTACTTCTTCCTTTCTGATTTAGATGCATTTTATTTCTTTTTCTTGCCTAATTGGTCTGGCTAAGAGTTTTAGTACTATGTTGACCAGAAGCGGTGAGAGTGGGCATTCTCATCTTGTTCCTGATCTTGGAGAAAAAGCTTTCTGTTTTTTACAACGGAGTATGATGTTAGCTGTGGACTTTTCATATATGCCTATTATTATATTCAAGTCATTTCTTGTATTCCTAGT
>CAUYLG010037008.1:0-52605 GCA_963573385.1 Cacajao melanocephalus
GGGGGGCGCGGGCGCGGGCGGGGGGGCGCGGGCGCGGGCGGGGGGGCGCGGGCGCGGGCGGGGGGGCGCGGGCGCGGGCGGGGGGGCGGGGGGGGCGCGGGCGGGGGCGCGCGGCGTGAGGCCCCGAGGTCTCTCCGCCCCGAGGTCTCTCCGCCCCGGCTCTGGAAGGGGCGGAGATGAAACCGGAAGCGGGGCGCGGACCCCTCCGTCCCTCCCACCCACGGGCCGCCGCCGGGCGCGAGCGAACCTCCCCGCCCAGCGTCTCCTCATCCCCTCCCCACGGAAAGTCACGAGGTTCCGCAAGGCTCGGGGTTCCCTCGGCACGCCCACGCCAGACAGCGGACAGGATCTGCCCAAGGTCCATTCCCGGCAACCCATCTCCCCTCCGGAAAAAGGAAAATGGAAGCCAGACGCCCTCTGGGATCTCCGTTTGACGGGGGCGTGGCTATAGAGGCGCTCAGAGCCCCGCTCCCAGAGAGGAGCCCCGGTCTGAGCCAATCACCCCTGACTACCTACGTGACCTTCATCAAGACCTTTGACCTTTCCAAGCTTTAGTTTCCACATTGATAAGATGAATGAATACCTGGGCATGGTGGCTCACACCTGTAAGCCCAGCACTTTGGGAGGCTGACGTAGATGTGTTGCCTGAGCTGAGAAGTTCGAGACCAGCTTGGGCAATACGGTAAAACCCCATCTCCACTGAAATACAAACATTAGCTGGGCGTGGTGGCCGGCGCCTGTAGTCCCAGCTACTCAGGAGGGTAAGGCAGGACAATCGCTTGAACCCGGGAGGCGGAGGTTGCAGTGAGCTCAGATCCTGCCATTGAACTCCAGCCTGGCGACAGAGCCAGACTCTGTTTCAAATAAAAATAAAAATAAATTTAAAAGGCAGGTTGAGGGGGAGCCGGGCGAACTGGCTCACGCCTGTAATCCCAGCACTTTGGGAGGCCGAGGCGGGCAGATCACGAGGTCAGGAATTCAGGACCAGCCTGACCAACATGGTGAAACCCCGTCTCTACTAAAAATTAAAAAATTAGCTGGGCATGGTGGCGTGCACCTGTCATTCCAGCTACTCAGGAGGCTGAGGCAGGAGAATCACTTGAACCCGGGAGGCAGAGGTTGCAGTGAGCCGAGATCGTACCATTGCACTCCAGCCTGAGCAACAGAGCGAGACTCTATCTCAAAAAAAAAAAAAAAAGAATTAATATCTTCCTCACACTAGCCTCACAACACCAGCTTCAAATGTGACAACGTAGGTAAAGCACTTTGTAAAGGTCAAGGTGAAGTAGGTCCTTCCTCAAAGTGTTGTCTGGGTCCGGCCACCCGCATTAGAATCCACGAGAAGGGGGCTGGGAGAGGGGGACTAGTTGTTTTTACAGCTTCCTGACCCTACCACACAGCAGAGAATTAGAACCTGGGAGGTCAGCAGCCAATACCTGATTTTTTTTTTTTTTGAGACAGAGTTTCGCTCTTGTCGCCCAGACTGGAGTACAATGGCTGGATCTCGGCTCACGGCAACCTCGGTCTCCCGGGTTCAAGTGACTCTCCTGCCTCAGCCTCAGGAGCAGCCGGGACTACAGGCGCCTGCCACCACGCCTGGCTAATTTTGTTTGTATTTTTAGTAGAGAGGGGGTTTCACTATGTTGGCCAGGCTGGTCTTGAACTCCTGACCTCGTGATCTGCCGCTTTGGCCTCCCAAAGTGCTGGGATTACAGGCGTGAGCCACTGTGCCTGGCCCAATATCTGATTTTAAACAGCACCTCCAAATTCTTCATATGTACCCCAATGTTTGAGAACCCCCATCCACACACATGATGACCACTACTGGGGCCTCCTCCTCGTAAGATCTGGGCTGGTCTGAAATAAGTCACAATTTAGTTAAGAAATCAGGGCTTACATATTCTGGCATAAATAACACAAAGCAATGCATTCGGGCAACTGAAAAGAAACGTTACAGGGAACAAAGGACCGAGGGAAGTGGAAAGCCTTGGTCCCAGAAAGAATGAAGGAGGGGCTGCTGACCTGCCAACTGGGCGGAGCTGAAATTGCTCAGGAGAGAAGGGTGAGCCTTGATGGACTGGAGTCCAATCCTGGAGAGAGGCTTCCAAACACAGAAATTAGCCAGGCACAGTGGCTCATGCCTGTAATCCCAGCACTTTGGCAGGGCTGTGGAGGGTGAATCACCTGAGATCAGGAGTTCAAGAGCAGCTTGGCCAACATGGTGAAACCCCATCTCTACTAATAAGACAAAAATAGCTGGGCTCGGTGGTGCATGCCTGTAATTCCAGCTACTTTGGAGGCTGAGGCAAGAGAATCATTTCAAACTGGGAGGTGGTGGTTGCAGTGAGCCCAGATCATGACATCACACTCTAGCCTGGGCGGCAAGAGTGAAACTCCTTCTCTCTCTCTTTTTTTTTTTTTTTTAATTTTTTTTTTTTTAAGACGGGGTCTCACCATGTTGGTCAGGCTGGTCTTGAACTCCCGACCTCAGGTAATCCACCTGCCTTGGCCTCCAAAGTGCTTGGATTACAGGCTTGAGCCACCATGCCCAGCGAAACTCCTCAAAAAACAAAAAACAAACAAAAACAAACATATCTTGCTGGGTGCAGTGGCTCACGCCTGTAATCCTACCACTTTGGGAGGCTGAAGCAGGCGAATTACCTGATGTCACAAGTTCAAGACCAGCCTGGCCAACATGGTGAAACCCCGTCTCTACTACAAATACAAAAAATTAGCTGGGTGCAGTGGCGAGTGTCTGTAATCCCAGCCTGGGTGGCAGAGCAAGACTTCGTCTCAAAAAAAAAGAAAAAAATCTAAGAAAAAAGGTGGGTCAGTCCAGGATGCCAGCCAAAGGGAGAGTAGAGACCCACAAACTGGAATAACTGAAATAACAAGTGGATCACCTGAGATTGAGAGTTCAAGACCAACCTGGCCAACATGGTGAAACCTGTCTCTACTAAACATACAACAAACTAGCCAGGCATGATGGTGCATGCCTGTAATCCCAGTTACACGGAGGCTAAGGCACAAGAATCGCTTGAACCTGGGAGGTGGAGGTTGCAGTGAGCCAAGATCACACCACTGCACTCCAGCCTGGGTGACAAAGAGAAACTCTGTCTCAAAAGGAAAAAAGATAATTTCCTGATGACGTATAAGTGTCTGGTCTGAATCACAGTTTTCTCTGAAAACAGCATTCTGACTTTCTTTTTTCTGAGACAGAATCTTGCTCTTGTTGCCCAGGCTGGAGTGCAATGGTGCGATCTCGGCTCACCACAACCTCTGCCTTCCAGCTTCAAGCGATTCTCCTGTTTCAGCCTCCCGAGTAGCTAGGATTACAGGCATGCGCCACCTCATCGGGCTAATTTTGTATTTTTAGTAGAGACGGGGTTTCTCTATGTTGGTCAGGCTGGTCTCAAACTCCCAGCCTACGTGATCTGCCCACTTCGGCCTCCCAAAGTGCTGGAATTACAGGCATGAGCCACCGCAGCCAGCCTTGACTTTCTTGTTTACGTATCTATCCCTTATGAATTTGTTCAATGTGTATTGATCCTGCGGAGCCCTATTACTTCTGGGTCTACAAACAACAACCTTTGGAGCCTATAGAATAAGACTACAGAATATGCTAACAAAAGGAGCCTATAGAATAAGACTACAGAATACGCTAACAAAAACAAAATACTGCCACCGTGCGGGCCTTTCCACAAGCTTAGCAGTCAGCCCCCAAGACCCAATCAACATGTAAATGAACCAGCAGACTATCTTGGATACAACATGGAGACTCTATCTACCCAAGATCACTTTCCCCAGGCCGCTGAAAACCTTTAATCAGCTCAAACCCTTGTGAGCTCACCACATGGAACACCCAGGGATCCTGCCCACCCCTGCAATACCCAACTCCCTCACCCTCCCAAAAACATCCTCAGGAAAGTTCTCTCCAATAACCTCACCGAGATAATTCTGTAGCAGTATTGGCACCTAGGCCTGCTTTCCGTGAAAGACCCCTCCCCCACCAACATGGAGTCTGGGGTCGGTCCATCTCAGAGTACCTGACACGTTATCCTTTGCTTCTGGCCAAAACACAAGACCCTAAAATTGGATATTTTTTTATGATGCTCCCTTATTTTGAACTCTTTCTACTCCTTTCCACTTCACTCTCTCAAAACTTTTAAAATAAAAAAAAAATTTTTTTTTTTTAAACTGAGTCTTGCTCTGTCACCCAGGCTGGAGGGCAGTGGCACAATCTCTGCTCACTGCAACCTCCTACCCCTAGGTTCAAGTGATTCTTTCACCTCAGCCTCCCGAGTAGCTGGGATTACAGGTGCACACCACCATGTCAGCTAATTTTTGTATTTTTAGTAGAGATGGAATTTGGCCGTGTTGGCCAGGCTGGTCTCAAACTCCTGGCCTCGAGTGATCCACCAGCCCCAGCCTCCAAAAATGCTGGGATTACAGGCATGAGCCAACGCACCCAGCCTCCCCTCTCTTTTAACGTCTCCACGTTTTTTTCTTCTGTAGGCAAAACAAGTCTCTCCATCCTAAAAAGAAACTTGTGGTCCCTGTGGCTCCCTCCAGCTACCTCGACATTCTTTCTCTCAAATCACAGTCAGTCTTTAATCAGCCAAATCCGCCTCCAATTCACCAGCTGTATTTCATTTTTCTACTCCCAGAAATGGGGTTTCTCAGCACGTCACTGAAACCGTTCAAAGGTGACCTCATAATTTCCACATCCCATGGGTGATTATCCAGCTGCATGTTTCTTGCCCTCGCCCTGCCATGTGACTCCCTTTATTTTTGAAACCCCTTTTTTTGGCCCCTAAGATGGCTCTATCCTAGTTCTCCTCCTTCTCAGCTCATGTCAACAGGCTGTGAGTATCATGGCAAAAGGGAGAATGGGAAAACCACGAGAAATGGGCGACGGTCAGCGCGGGATGTGTTCCCAGTTTTGCTGGGGCCTGCACAGTCCATTTCAGGTTTCCTTGCTCATGGTGCCCCTGGGAAGGCACATGTCCCCCTGCACCAGAGAGCATTCCGTCTGCTACCAGCTAAGATCTGAGTCAAGCCAGAGCAAAGGAGGTGGGAGGAGCAAAGGAGATGGGAGGAGCAAAGGAGGTGGGAGGAGCGAAGACGAGAGCTGGGCTCACCGGCAGCAGCCTGGCTCTGATCTCCATGTAGAGCACGTTGTCTTCGTAGAACTCCTGCATGCTCTGGAAGACATAGTCTCTGAACACTGGTGCGTAATGGATGAGGCCAGAGATGGTGGAGAAGATGGTTTTAAACTTCGACCAGACAGCATTTTGGTTTGTGTAAATCACTTCCGGGTGCTGGGTCACCAGAGTGAAATTCCTCAGCAAGCTGTCCAAGACACAAAGCAGGGAGCGGTGGAGGCTGGTCGAGGACGCTGCCCCCAGGCACCCGTTGGCCTGCTACCCACCTTGCATCTCCCAGCTAGCAGCACACTGGGATGCACCCTAGAGCAGAGATAAGGACAGGGCAAAGGGGAGCATTCCCAGGCTCTGTGATATACGACTGGGTCCTGTAGCCAGGCAGCCCAGTGCTTGCTTAAACCGTAACCTCAACCCCAGGAGACTGCTTGAGAGGAGAGCTCACCAGCCAGGCTCTCCTGGCTCCTGTCCTCCCTCCGCATGCTTGGCCAGTCTGACCCCACTGTACTCACATTCTAGACCTAAAAGTTCTCTCTCTCTCCATTTCTCTCTCGTTCTTCCTATACCCACTAACTGCAAACTAGACCAAGCTCTTTTTGGGGGATACTATGGATTAGATTCTGTCCCCAAGCCTCAAATTCAAATGTTGAAGCCCTAGCCCTCATATGAAGAAGGGAATTTTAAAGAGATGGTAAAGATTAAATGAGATTAGGCTGGGCACGGTGGCTCACGCCTATAATCCCAGCACTTTGGGAGGCCAAGGAAGGCGGATCACGAGGTCAAGAGATCGAGACCATCCTGGTCAACATGGTGAAACCCCGTCTCTACTAAAAATACAAAAAATTAGCTGGGCATGGTGGCGCACGCCTGTAGTCCCAGCTACTCGGGAGGCTGAGGCAGGGGAATTGCTTGAACCCAGGAGGCGGAGATTGCGGTGAGCCGAGATCGTGCCACTGCACTCCAGCCTGGGTAACAAGAGCGAAACTGCATTTAAAAAAAAAAAAAGATTAAATGAGATTGTAAAGATAGGGCCCTACTGTAATAGGAATGGGTGTCCTTATAAGAAGAGGAGGCTGGACACGGTGGCTCATGCCTGTAATCCCAGCACTTTGGGAGGCCGAGGTGGGTGGATCATTTGAGGTCCGGAGTTTGGGACCAGCCTGGCCAACATGGTGAAACCCCATCTCTACTAAAATACAAAAATTAGCCGGCCATGGTGGTGCATGCTTATAATTACTCGGGAGGCTGAGGCAGGAGAATTGCTTGAATCCTGGAAGTAGAGGTTGCAGTGAGCCAAGATCATGACACTGCAGGGTGACACAGTTAGACTCGTCTCAAAAAAAAAAAAAAAAAAGAAGAGGAAGAGACAGCAGGAGTGCACACACAGAGGAAAGGCCATATGAGGACACAGCCAGAGTTGGCCTTCTGCATGCCAAAGAGACAGGCCTCAGGAGAAACAAACCCGGCCCTGGCACCTTGATCTTGGACTTCCAGCCTCCAGAACCACGAGAAAATCAATTCCTTTTTTTTTTTTTTTTGAAACAGGGTCTCACCGTCACCCAGGCTGGAGTGCAGTGTCACAATCACAGCTCACTGCAGCCTCAAACTCCCAGACTCAGGCAATCGTCTCATGTCAGCCCCTGGGGTAGCTGAGACTATTGCGTGCCACCACATCTGGTCAGCTTTATTTTTTGTTGAGATGGGGGTCTTACTATGTTGCTCAGGCTGTTTTGTTTTTTTTTTTTTTGAGACAGAGTCTTGCTCTGTCACCCAGGCTGGAGTGCAGTGGCACAATCTTGGCTCACTGCAACCTCCTTCTCCCAGGTTCAAGTGATCCTCCTGCCTTGGCCTCCCAAGTAGCTGGGATTACAGGTGCCTGCCACTATGTGTGGCTAATTTTTTTGTATGTTTAGTAGAGACGGAGTTTCACCATGTTAGCCAGGCTGGTTTCGAACTCCTAACCTCAGGTGATCTGCCCACCTCGATCTCCCAAAGTGCTAGGATTACAGGCGTGAGCCACTGTGCCCAGTCACCAAGCTGGTCTTGAACTCCTGGGTGCAAGTGATCCTCCCACGTCAGCCTCCTGAAGTGCTAGGATTACAGGCCTGACCCAGTGTGCCCAGCCCAAGAAAATCCATTCCTATCGTTTAAGCCCCCAGCCTGCAGTATTCTATTATGTCAGCTGAAGCAGATTAATGAAGGGGGTAGAATGGAAATGACTCGGATCAGCACCCAGGTTTGCACCCTTGATTGGCCATTTACCAGCTGAGTGTCCTTGCATAAGCCAGCTAACCTTTCTGAGCTTCATGTTTCTCATTTCATACAGAGAAGCACTCTGTAGACATTTCTGTGATCAAACTAATGGTCGCTTATAGAATATTACTGTACGAGGCCAGGTATGATGGCTCATCTCTGTAGTCCTACTACTTTGGGAGGCCAAGGCGAGAGGATGGCTTGAGCCTGGGAGTTCAAGACCAGGCTGAGCAACATGGCAAAAGCCCATCTCTACAGAAAATACAAAAATTAGCTGGGTGTGATGCTGCACACCTCTAGTCCCAGCTACTCTGGAGCCTGACACAAGAGGACTGCTTCAGCCTGGGAGGTTGAGGCTGCAGTGAGCTGAGATTGTGCCACTGCACTCCAGCCTAGATGATCGAATTAGACCCTGTCTTAAATGGTAATAATAATAATAATACTATACAAATCTGTTAGGAAATTGCTCCACCACGTTTTCAAGAAGATTCATCTGGCCGAGTGTGGTGGCTCACGCCTATAATCCCAACACTTTGGGAGGCCGAGGTGGGCGGATCACGAGGTCAAGAGATCAAGATCATCCTGGCCAACATGGTGAAACCCTGTCTCTACTTAAATGCAAAAATTAGCTGGGCATGGTGGTGCGCACCTGTAGTCCCAGCTACTTGGGAGGCTGAGGTAAGAGAATTGCTTGAACCCAGGAGGCAGAGGTTGCAGTGAGCCGAGATCACGCCACTGCACTGCAGCCTGGCGCCTGGCGACAGAACGAGACTCTGTCTCAAAAAAAAAAAAAGAAGAAGAAGATTCATCTTCCAGTGAGATCGTCATCACTTCAGATCTAGGAACTTTTATTCTCTCTGGTCTTACTGAGCATCAGACAAATCTCACTTGCTGCAGCAATAGAGTTGCTGGCCAGGCACAGTGGCTCATGCCTGTCATCCCAGCACTTTGGGAGGCCGAGGCAGGTGGATTAACTGAAGTCAGGAGTTCAGGACCAGCCTGACCAACATAGTGAAACCCTGTCTCTACTAAAAATACAAAAATTAGCCATCCGTGGTGGTACATGCCTGTAATCCCAGCTACACAGATGGCTGAGGCAGGAGAATCGCTAGAAGCTGGGAGGCAGAAGTTGCTGTGAGCCGAGATCACGCCACTGCACTCCAGCCTGGGTAACGGAGCAAGACCCTGTCTCAAAAAATAATAAAAATAAGTAAAAATAGTGATGTTGATAATGCTTTTTGTAGATTTTAAATGCACCAGAAAATTACTATTGATGGAAAAGGTATTGAATGCTTTTGTGGAGCAAAGTATCCTGTAAAGTTAAAAGAAAAAGCTGCTCATGCTTTTTTTTTTTTGAGATAGGGTTTTATTTTTCTATTTATTTATTTGTTGGAGACAGATTCTCGCTCTGTCGCCCAGGCTGGAGTGCAATGGCACGCTTTCTGCTCACCGCAACCTCCACCTTCTGGGTTCAAGCAATTCTCCTGCCTCAGCCTCCCAGGTAGCTGGGATTACAGGTGAGCATCACCACACCTGGCTAATTTTTGTATTTTTAAGTGGAGACGGGGTTTCACCATGTTGGTCCGGCTAGTCTCGAACCCCTGACCTCGTGATCCACCCGCCTCAGCCTCCCAAAGTGCTGGGATTATAGGCGTGAGCCACTGCGCCTGGTGAGATAGGGTTTTATCTTGTCACTCAGACTGGAGTGCAGTGGCTCGATCTCAGTTTACTGCAGTCTCAACCCCCTGGGTTCAAGTGATCCTCCGGCCTCAGCCTCCTGAGTAACTGAGACTACTGGCGGGCAGCAGCACACCCGGCTAATTTTTTGTGTTTTTGGTAGAGACGGGGTTTCACCATGCCGCCCACACTGGCAACTCCTGGGCTCAAGTGATCCGCTTGCCTCGGCCTCCCAAAGTGCTGGAATTACAGGCGTGAGTCACCGTGCTCAGCCTTGCCTCATGCTTTTTTAAAGCCAGATTTTTATCTATAGGTTTGTACCAAGGCAGACACCTCCCCCCTGCCACCCATGACCAGCCTGGGACACGTGCTTTCTGAACTAGTACTCACCTGTCGTCAAACTCCGTGATGTTTTGCACCCGCCTCCGAAAATCCTCCAGCAGAATCCACTTGCGACATTCTTCTGACGTACGCGGAGTTGGGTGAGCAAATCTAAACTGCACGATCCCCTCCGTGGTGAAACAGATGTGGCAGTGGGGTCTGTAGGTGACATTCCTCACCAGCCAGTCCATTGTCACAATGCCAATGTCATGGAGGTGCAAGGCAGCCCCTGGAGAGGAAAGAAGAATGGAAGAGACAAAGGGGTGCGGTCCCCTCCCATGACTCCAAGGCTGTGGGGACAGTGCGGATCACGAGAAGTCGTGGGAGCAGAGGATCTCTGTCCAGACATGCTCCTCAGAACTTGTTTAAGCTTTAGTTTAAGAGTAGAGCTTCCGTGGCTTCCTGTCTCACTAGTCAGGAGCCGGCGGTGATCTTGTGCAAGAGGGGCCGCATGGGAGAGTGAGAGAGCCTCAGGCTTGGAACCAGAGACGGAGGTTCGAGCTGGGACTCCATTGGCTTCTGTCTCTCCATTGGGAGCCCAAGCCTTTCAGTGAGGCCTTGCCACCCAGCACCGCCTGATGGGATGCACTGGGGTGAGCCTCAGGGCTGTGGTCCTATTCACACACTTGTCCTCCATCGTCTTATCCTGCCCCCAGCTCCTCTCCCACTGGCTTCTAGTCCCCTGCACGGGGCCCGCGTCTGTACGGCTTCTGGCCTGCGGGTTTTGCCAGTTGAGTCCCCGTGCTTGTCCTCCCAGCCAGACACCGTGTCTCTTGCTCCCCCAGGCACAGTGTGTGCCGTCCGTCTGCCCTTCTTGCACCAGCCCAGCACCTGGGCCTGACACGAGCCCCTAGACACCTGTCCCGGCTGCGTGAGCTTTGGTGTGTCACCCTCCTTTGCTCCCCAGCGACTTGGGGATGCACCTTGCTGACCTCACGGTTTATTTTTTTAAATCTATGTTTATCACATTAAAAGAAAAAAAAAGGGTTTGGAAAGTCTTTGTAAACTGCAAATTGCTATTATTTTTAAATTTTAAATTGACATTTTTGGCTGGGTGCGGTGGCTCATACCTGTAATCCCAGCACTTTGGGAGGCTGAGCTGCCCAGGTCAGATGATGAAATAATTAGCATCCTGCACATATAAATAGCCAGGGTGGTGGTGCACCTGTAACCTGAGCTACCCTGGAGGCCAAGTGGAGAGCATCGCTTGAGCCCGGGAGGTGGAGGTTGCAGTGAGCTATGATGGCACCATTGCATTCCAGCCTGGCTGACATGGTGAAACCCTGTCTCTACTAAAAATATTAAAATGCGCTCGGTGTGGTGGCTCACGCCTGTAATCCCAGCACTCTGGGAGGTGGAGGCGGGTGAATCACAAGGTCAGGAGATCGAGACCATCCTGGCCAATGTGGTGAAACCCCGTCTCTACTAAAATGCGAAATAAAAAAAAAAAAAAACTTGCCGGGCGTAGTGGCGTACACCTGTAGTCCTGAGGCAAGGCTGAGGCAGGGGAATCACCTTCACCTAGGAGGCAGAGCGTGCAGTGAACTGAGGTCACGCCACTGCACTCTGACCTGGCGACAGAGCAAGACTCCATCTCAAGAAAAAAAATATATACAAAAATTAGCCAGGCATGGATGCTAATTATTTCATCATTCATGGAGGCGTGTTTATACCACTCCAGGATGCTATATCATATTGCGGTAGCTTAGCGCCTGGGAAAGGCGTAGAAGAAAGGGTTGTAAGGAAAGCTATGAAGGGAACAGCACACTCTCAGGGCTGGATGCTTTTCCAGCTTATCTAGGGAAGACCAGGTCTATTCAGGCCCGTCCTGATTGTCGCGAGTCCCCCAGGTCTTGGTTTCTGACACCCTTTTCCTAGTCTACCCATAAGAACAGCGGAGCAGAGCGGCTGAGTGAGGTCTCTCTGCTCCATCTAAAATAGCAACAGCTACAAGCACAGTAGCAGCCCCGAGATGAGTCCCTCTGCCTCCCCAGCACCCAAAACCGCGCCTTTCCAAAGCTTACCTTTTGGCATCATCCTTAGGATATTAAACACCTGACTTCTCTCAATGAGATGCTTGGCCTGGAAAAAGTGCATGCTGGGCGGGAATCTCAGGGCCTTCATGGCCTCCTTCATCTCAGCGATTTTGAGGGTCATGAGCTTCTCATTGGCCCGTTCCTCCTTGATGCTCAGCACCAGCTGCCCCCCCAGCTGCATCATCTTTTCTTTTGTCAACAGATGCTTCCGTGTTTTGTCCATGGATAGAGCTGAGCCGAAGAAAGGCACTGCCACAGCCAACAGCAAGAAGCGCAGGGCTGACCACCCAGATGGGCCATTCACCAACATGGGGACGCCTGAAGGAGGACACGGCTCCGATGGAGACTCCACGGGACTGCAAAGGGGAGTGGGTGAGTGAAAAACTGGCGCGGTGGCTCTCGCCTGTAATCCCAGCACTTTGGGAGGCCGAGGTGGGTGGGTCACCTGAGGTCGGGAGTTCAAGACCAGCCTGGCCATCATGGTGAAACCCCATCTTTAAAAAAAAAAGAAAGAAAGAAAAAAAAAAGAAAAACTAGATTTAAGGGTTGAACTCTGATCTTCCTTTTCTCGCCCTGCTCTCAGATGACCAGAAGGCAGGATAGTGAAGGATTCTTCTTCCAGATCCCAGAGAGAAGACCTACTGGTACAGACGGGTAGGGGTTTCCCAAATTAAAGGTCACCACGAGGCCTTCTGATAGTGAAGCTTTAAGGTCAGCAAGGCCTGGCTCATGTGTAAAGACACTGCAATCTGATTTTTAATGGTTCACTTTTATTTTATTTATTTTAATTATTATTATTTTTAAAGACAGTCTCACTCTGTCGCACAGACTGGAGTGCAGTGACGCGATCTTGGCTCACTGCCACCTCCACCTCCCAGCTTTAAGCAATTCTCATGCCTCAGCCTCCTGAGTAGCTGGGACTACAGGCATGTGACACCACGCCAGGCTAATTTTTATATTTTTAGTAGAGACCCTATTGCTCAGGCTGGTACTGAACTCCTGGCCTCAAGTGATCCACCCATCTGGGCCTCCCAAAGTGCTGGGACTACGGGCATGAGCCACCATGCCCAGCCAGTGTTTCACCTTTAAATATAACCAGCATGCGCGTGGTCCCAGCTACTCAGGAGGCTAAAGCGGGAGCATCGCTTGAGCCCAGGAATTTGAGGCTGCCGTGAGATAAGAATGTGCCACTGCTCTCCAGCCTTGGCAACAGAGCAAGACCTCTCGGCCGGGCGCGGTGGCTCACGCCTGTAATCCAAGCACTTTGGAGGCCAAAGCGGGCAGATCACCTGAGGTCGGGAGTTTAAGACCAGCCTGACCAACATGGTGAAACCCCGTCTTTAAAAAAAAAAAAAAAAGACCTTTCTAAAACAATTTTTTTTTAATTAAAAAATAAAAATAAGACCAGGTGCTGGCACAGCAGGTGGATTGCTCAAGCCTAGGAGTTGAAGACCAGCCTCAGCAATGTGTTGGAACACCATCTTGGCCAGGCGCGGTGGCACACCCCTGTAATTTCAGCACTTTGGGAGGCTGAGGCAGGCAGATCACAAGGTCAGAGATCGAGACCACCCTGGCCAACATGGTGAAACTCCGTCTCTACTAAAACTACAAAACTTAGCCTGGCACAGTGGCAGGCACCTGTATTCCCAGCTACTTGGGAGGCTGAGGCAGGAGAATCGCTTGAACCTGGGAAGCAGAGGTTGCAGTGAGCTGAGATCGCACCACTGCACTCCAGCTTGGAGACAGAGCGAGACTCCGTCTCAAACAAACAAACAAACAAAGAAACCCCATCTCTACAAAAGATACAAAAATTAGTTGGGCATGGTGGTGCGCACCCACAGTCCCAGCTACTGCGGAGGCTGAGGTGGGAAGTTCACCTGTGCCTGGGAGGTCGAGGATGCAATGAGCCAAGATTGCGCCACTGCCATCCAGCCTGGGAACATAGTCATATCCTCTTTCAAAGAAATAAATTATATAAATAGCAAATAAACAATTAACAGAATGAAGAGACAACATCTTTTTTTCTTCAGACGGAGTTTCGCTCTTCTCACCCACACTGGAGTGCAGTGGCGCAATCTCAGCTCACTGCAACCTCCAATTCCCAGGTTCAAGCGATTCCCCTGCCTCAGCCTCCTGAGTAGCTGGGATGATAGGCATGCGCCACCATGCTCGGCTAATTTTTTTTTTAAGAGAGGGGGTCTGGCTATGTTGCCCAGGCTGGAGTGCAGTGGCTATGCACAGGCGCGATCCCACGACTGATCAGCACTGGAATTTTGACCTGCTCCGTTTCCAACCTGGGCCGGTTCACCCCTCCTTAGGCAACCTGGTGGTCCGCGGCTCCCGGGAGGTCACCATATTGATGCCAAACTTAGTGCGGACACTTGATCAGCACAGTGCACTACAGCCCAGAACTCCTGGGCTCAGGCGATCCTCCCACCTCAGCCTCCTGAGTAGCTGGGACTACAGGCACGCATGAGTGTGCCTGGCAATTTTTTTTTTTTAAAGACAGAATTTCACTGTGTCACCCAGGCTGGAGTACAACGGCATGGTCTCAGCTCACTGCAACCTGCGCCTCCCAGGTTCAAGCAATTCTCCCACCTCAGTCTCCCAAGAATCTGGGACTACAGGCGTAAGCCACTGCGCCCAGACTAGTTTTTTGTATTTTTAGTAGAGACGGGGTTTCACCATGTTGGCCAGGTGGGTCTTGAACTCCTGACCTCCAGTGAACCACCCGCCTTGGCCTCCCAAAGTGCTGGCTGGGCGTGAGTCACCGCACCCGGCCAGAGACAATCTCCTGAATAGGAGAAAGTTCTTAAGAATTAGTTATCTGGGCCTGGCGTGGTGGCTCACACCTGTAATCCAAGCACTTTGGAAGCCAAGGCAAGTGGATCACCTGAGGTCGGGAGTTCAAGACCAGCCTGACCAACATGGTGAGACCCCGTCTTTAAAAAAAAAAAAAAATTAGTTATCTGACTAAGATCGAGAATATAAAAGGAAATCAAACAACAGTAAAAAAAAAAAAAAAAAAAAAACAAATAATCTGACTTTAAAAATGGCCAAAGACTCAAAGACATACAAATGGCCAACAGGTACATGAATAAATGCCCCCAATTTTTTTCTTTTTTTCTTTCTTTTTTTTTTTTTTTTTCTTGAGATGGGGTCTCAGGCTGGGCATGGTGGCTCATGCCTGTAATCCCAGCACTTTGGGAGGCCGAGGCGGGCGGATCACGAGGTCAAGAGATCGAGACCATCCTGACCAACATGGTGAAACCCCATCTCTACTAAAAATACAAAAATCAGCCGGGCGTGGTGGTGTGTGCCTGTAGTCCCAGTTACTCAGGAGGCTGAGGCAGGAGAATTGCCTGAACCCAAGAGGTGGAGGTTGCGGTGAGCCGAGATCGCGCCACTGCACTCCAGCCTAGGCGACAGAGCGAGACTGTCTCGAAAAAAATAAAACAAATAAAAATAAATAAATAAATAAAATAAAAGATGAAAAACAGATGCTGGTGAGGATGTAGAGAAAAAAGAGCTCTTATAACACCGTTGATGGGAATGTAAACTGGTACAGCCACTATGGAAAACAGCATGGGTATATCTCGAAAAACTAAAAATAGAACCACCATATGATCCAGCAGTCCTATTACTGGGTATCTATCCCAAAGAAAGGAAATCAGTGTGTTAAAGGGATACCTGTACTCGGAATATTTACGGCAGCGCTCTTCACGACAGCAAAGATACGGAAACAACCCAAGTGTCCACCAACGGATCAGTGGATAAAGAAAACGTGACATGCACAAGGGAATACTGCTCAGTCATTAAAAGATGAAATCATGTCATTTGCACCAACATGCATGGAACTAGAAGACAGAAGGTGAAATGAAAGAAGCCAGACACAGAATGGCAAACACCATAGTTCCCACCCACATGTGTGAGCTAAGGAAGTTGATCTCATACACATAGAGAATAGAAAGATAGAGACCAGAGCCCATGAAGGGTCGAGGTACAGTCAGGGCGTGAAGAGAAGTTGGTTACGGGCACAAATAGGCACTTCGAGGGGCTGAGGCAGGAGGGTCACTTGAGCCTAGAAACTGAAGGCTGGCCTGGGCAACAAAGCGAGACCCCATCTCTACAAAAAATTTTAAAATGACCCATGTGGGGCTGGGCGCTGTGGTTCACACCTGTAATCCCAGCACGTTGGGAGGCCGAGGTGGGCGGATCACGAGGTCTAGAGATTGAGACCATCCTGGCCATGGTGAAACCCCGTCTCTACTAAAAATACAAAAACTAGCTGGGTGTGCTGGCACGCGCCTGTGGTCCCAGCTACTCGGGAGGCTGAGGCGGAAGAATTGCTTGAACCCAGGAAGAGGAGGTTGCATGAGCCAAGATTGCTCCACTGCACTTCAGCCTGGCAACAGAACAAGACTCTGTCTCAAAAAATAAAAAATTACCCATGTGTAGTGGTACACACCTCTTGTCCCAGCTACACAGGAGGCTGAGGTGGGAGGATCACTTGAGTCTGGGAAGTCGAAGCTGCAGTGAGCCGTGATGGTGGGTGACAGAGTGAGAACCTATCTGCCCCACTGCCAGAAGAAAAAAAACAGAAAAACAAAAAAAACGCCTACAGTTAGATAGAAGAAATAAGTGCTAATGTTTCATAGCAGAGTAGGGTGACGATACTTAGCAACAATATTATGTATATTTCAAAGTAACTAAAAAAGAAGACTTAGGCTGGGCATGGTGGCTCACGAGGCGGGCGGACCACAAGGTCAGGAGATCAAGACCATCCTGCTTAACAGAGTGAAACCCCATCTCTACTAAAAATACAAAAAATTAGCCAGGCGTGGTGGTGCGCGCCTGTAGTCCCAGCTACACTGGAGGCTGAGGCAGAAGAATCACTTGAACCCGGGAGGCGGAGGTTGCAGTAAGCTGAGATCTTGCCACTGCACTCCAGCCTGGGCCACAGAGTGAGACTCCGTCTCAAAAAAAAAAAAAAAAAAAAAAGAAAGGACTTGAAGTAATATCAATATAGAAAATTACAAACATTCCAGGTGATGGATACACCGAATACCCTGACTTGATTATTACACATTATTTGCTTGTACAAAATATCACACATACCCCATAAATATGTACAACTAAGTGTCAATAATAAAAAATTAAAAACAAAACAAAAATAAATGAAAGATAATTTTTTTAAAGCAAATCTCTCAAATCTCTGTAATTAATCCTGGATCTGCTTTATGTTTTCTGTCCCCAGTGATGACCGCCACCCCCGCCTGATGCCCCGCAGAACCCTGATTCCACTGTGACGCACCCTGCCTGTAGCAGGGGAAACAGAAAGATGTATTCAGTCAAATGAAACGGATTACAGTTAAAGTAAGTAAATAAATAATAGACATAACCGGAGAGCACAAGATCATAAGACGTGTGAAGAAAGGCTTCGGCCTGAGAAAGAAAGCAAAACAAAACGCACAGGATAAGGAACCGAAAGGACACAAAGCAACACAGGAAATAAAAGAAAAATCTGAAAGAACTGTAATTAACATCCTGAAAGACATAAGACATTGTGTCTGTAAAACAGGAACAGAAGGTGATAAAAAAAATAAACGGAGAACAAGAAAGAGCTTTCAGAAATTAAAAATAGGAAAGCCGGAGGTTTAAAAATTTACTAGCAATATAAAAATGGAGTTAAATATTTTCAAAACTAAAGCAAAATCGCAGAGAAGAAATGTGATGATTATTGGTTGAGGAAATTCCAACACCAAAGTAACAGACATTTCAGAGGGAAAAAGAACAACAACAAAGAAAAGGTGAAATTGCCCCCGGACTGACAGTGTCTCTAGTTTGAGTGCCTCGCACAGCACAGGCAGTTACTCAGTGGCCACACCAAGGTTCGGTGTCTTGGTATGTCAGAGCATTAGCATTACAAAGGGTTATCAGAACTTCCAGAGGGTAGCCAGTCCAGCGTAGCCGCGAGCAGGGACCGGAAGAAGGAAACGTATTCAGCATCGCCTCACACCAGGCTCTACGCTACTCCTTTACCTGGGTTATCCACTTGAATTACATTTAAGAAGGGGCGGGCAGTGGCTCACACCTGTAATCTCAGCACTTTGGGAGGCGCAGGCAGGTGAATCACTGGAGCCCAGGAGTTCGATACCAGCCTGGGCAACACAGCAAAACCAAAATACAAAAATTAGCCAGCCGTGGTGGCGTGAACCCGTAGTCCCAGCGACTGCTGAGGCTGAAGCATGAGAAGCTCTCGAGCCTGGGAGGTGGAGGTTTCAGTGGGCCTAGTTCGCACCATTGCATTCTAGCCTGGGTGACAGAGCAAGCCTCTGTCTCAAAAATAAACAAGGAAATAAAATTTTTAGAAATGAAAATAAAATAATTGTTTCTTTACATGTGAAGGTATGATACAGCGTACTGGAACATCTAAGACTATAAAGCAGGAGACCTCAGGAACAGCCTCAAATTACTATCAGTCTTTAACTGTGCAACCTTGGGCAAATCACGAATGCCTCCAGACCTCACCTCGCCTACAGGAAGGGTAACTTAGACAAGATCAGTGGTTTTCAAAGTGTGACGAGCATATCGTCAGTGGCACAAGGTACAATCTTCGGTGGCTCACAAATGGATAGGGGTTATTTTGACAGATATGTTGTCTTAAAGTACGTATTAGCACATCAAACCCATGATATCATAACTGTTATTGTTTTCGTTGAAAAATTGTTCAGTAAGTTAAAGAAAATTATTAAGTAGGTCGGGTGCTGTGGCTCATGCTTGTAATCCCAGCACTTTGGGCCAAGGCGGCCAGATCACAAGGTCAGGAGTTCGAGACCAGCCTGGCCAACATGATGAAACCCCGTCTCTACTAAAAATATAAAAATTAGCTGGGTGTGGTGGCGTGCACCTGTAATCCCAGATACTTGGGAGGCTGAGGCAGGAGAATCGCTGGAACCCCCGAGGCGGAGATTGCAGTGAACCAAGATCGCGCCACGGCACTCCAGCCTGGGTGACAGAGCAGGACTCTGTCTCAAAAAAAAAAAAAAAAAAGAAAATTATTAAGTAAATGGAGGTGCAAGGATATGACAAAAATGGAAAGTTTGCTACTCATTAAATCATTTTAACATCCAAGATTCTTTCCAGATCAGGTATTCTGTAGTGTATCAGATAGCAAAGAAAATTTTAAGAAGGAACTAGTTTCAGCAATACGCAGTTATGGTAGAAGCCGCACCCCCAAATAAGAGTGCTGGACTTCAGAAGAGCTCTTTTAGCTTCATTAAGCCCTTGACTCTTTTTGACCGCAGTGTTTGCTGCTACTGAAATCTCTAGGGCAGGAGCAAGCTGGTTTCTATGTCACCATCCACCTACCCCAGCCGCATTCTCCATCCACAGCCCCGCCCCTCGTCCCTGTCTCCCTGGCGACACATAATGAAGGCCATCAAGCTCCCAAATCTCCAATTCCATCCTCTCCAAGAAGGGCGCCAAAAGTATTTGTGTCCCAGCAACTGTGGACTTCTCCAGGCTGCCAGACAAAAGTTTATCTGACGCTGCTAAGACCCGCCTGGTTGAATCCTAGAAAAAAACAATCCCTGTTCACAATTTATTGCTATATCTACTTCACCTTCTTCCTTCACAAAATATTCCTTTTACTTTTAAAAGAGGGTGCATGGAGGCTGGGCGTGGTGGCTCACGCCTGTGATCCAAGCACTTCGGAGGCCAAGGCTGGTGGATCCCCTGAGGTTGGGAGTTCAAGACCAGCCTGACCCACATGGTGAAACCCCGTCTTTTAAAAAATATATATAAATAAATAAATAAAATAAAATAAAAGAGGGTGCATGAAAACTTCATAAAGTAGTTTGCTTCCAGACTAAGAAGAGCGGAGGCAGGACAAGGTGGCTCATGCCTATAATCCCAATACTTTGGGAGGCCGAGCTGGGCTGATCACCTGAGGTCAGTAATTCAAGACCAGCCTGGCCAACATGGTGAAACCCCGTGTCTGCTAAAAATACAAAAGTTAGCCGGGCGTGGTGGCACATACCTGTAATCACAGCTATTAGGGAGGCTGAGGCACGAGAATCGCTTGAACCTGAGAGGTGGAGGTTGCAGTGAGCCGAGATCCTACCACTGCACTCCAGCCTGGGTGACAGAGTGAAACTGTCTCCAAAAAAAGAGAGAAGAAGAAGAAGAGAGTAGATGACATGCATCTGTGGTCCTGAGTAAATGGCCTCGGGCCCATTTTCAAAAGCCTGCTGGGGGGAAAGCCTGTTACTCCTCCACTGAGTCTCAGGCCATCTGAGGTGGAGGCAGGACAGACTTCCCAGCCGCCTCCTAAACCTCACCAGCCCAGAGCTCCCAGGGGACCCCACTTACCTCGGAACAGCTCCAGAAACTGAAGGCTGTTTGCTTCGTGCCCCAGCATCCATGCAGAGCACCAGAAAAGCTCACCAACCGTTTCACTTCCTGTCGGGGTAGGTTTTACTTCTCTCCAGTGTGCACAGAGGATCCGAGGAGGGGCAGGGGAGAGGGGCTTTGCGGCGCTGAGGCAGCTGGAGCGGAAAGTGTGCGGCTTACGTGCGTGCTTGCTGTGTGCACTTGAGTTTGATGTGGGGTCCCCGTGCACGTGCGTGTGGGTGTTTGTGTGCTGGTGTATGTTTATGTGCGTGTGGGTTGTTTGCGGTTTTTTTTTTTTTTCTGAGATGGAGTTTTGCTCTTGTTGCCCAGGCTGGAGTGCAATGGCGCAATCTCAGCTCACTCTAACCTCTGCCTCTGGGGTTCAAGCGATTCTCCTGCCTCAGTTCCCAAGTACCTGGTATGACAGGCATGTGCTATCACACCCAGCTAATTTTTTTTTTGTTGTATTTTTAGTAGAGACAGGGTTTCACCATGTTGGCCAGGCTGGTCTTCTCGAACTCCTGACCTCGTGATCCGGCTGCCTCAGCCTCCCAATAAGGCTGGGATTACTGGCATGAGCCACTGCTCCCGGCTGCGTGTGGGTTTATGTGTGTTGGAGGGATGGTGTGTGTGTGTTTGTGCGCGTTGTATCTTTGAAAGGTTCACAACATACTCATTTTGGAAACACGCACTGCAAAGAGGCACTCCAAAATCTGTTCATGAACTCTGGGAAGTGTCTCCACCCAAAATTTGATTGTGGACTATGGGGCAACCCATTAGACAGAGGGTAAAAAGTAGCTATAATAAAATGTATGTTGTAGAGGGAAATCAGGGACGTGGGGACAGGACAGTAGAGGGGGCGGGGAGGCGGGAGACAAGAGCTGGGGTGTGAGGAGGACCAGCAAGAACGAGTGCTCCGGGGTACAAGTGGGGCGGACAGGGCCCCTGCGCCCAGGACGGTCGGAGTCACACCTCACTTGGTACCTGGCCTTTGCACTCTGGCAGCGGGGCGTGACTGTTCTTGGACCTAACTATGGGGTTGCCTCATCCAGGCCGATTAGAAATGTAGACATGAGAGGCTGCACCAGGGACCTCCACAATACACGCAGGATCTAAAGACTTGCTTGCACCCACCCACTCCTCCCCAGTCCCATGCAAATCCACCCCCAGACCCCAAATGTGCCCCCAAAGCCCACGGCGTTTTCAGTTCTGCAGCTCCAGTACATCTGGAACCTCCGTGCTCCTTTTGGTCACCCTCTTTAAAAAGTAACAAGGTCGGCTGGGCACAGTGGCTCACGCCTGTAATCCCAGCACTTTGGGAGACCGAGGCAGGCAGATCACCAGGTCAGGAGTTCGAGACCAGCCTGGCCAACATGGTGAAACCCCGTCTCTACTAAAAATACAAAAAAATTAGCCAGGCGTGGTGGCGCACACGCCTGTAGTCCCAACTACCCACTTCAGAAGCTGAGGCAGGAGAATCACCTGAACCCGGGAGGCAGAGGTTGCAGTGAGCCAAGATCACGCCCCTGCACCCCAGCCTGGGTGACAAGAGCAAGACTCCGCCTCAAAAAAAAAAAAGTAACAGGTCATTGGTTTAACAAACAAGAAGAAATCCCAAAGTGAAAACACAGAGGAGTTAGGGATTCCCGCAACAAGAGTTCAAGACTAGGCGGGGCGCTGTAGCTCACACCTGTAATCCCAGCACTTTGGGAGGCTGAGGCGGGTGGATCATGAGGTCAGGAGTTTGAGACCAGCCTGGCCAAGATGGTGAAACCCCACCTCTACTAAAATACAAAAATTAGACATGGTGGTGCGTGCCTGAAGTCTCAGGTACTCGGGAGAATGAGGCAGGAGAACTGCTTAAACCTGGGAGGCAGAGGTTGCAGTGAGCGGAGATCTTACCACGGCACTCCAACCTGGGAGACAGATGAGACTCTGTCTTTTAAAAAAAAAAAGTCAAGACTAACATTTTGAAAGTCAGAGGAAGCAGAATGCACCGCAAGTAATAAAGAGGAACAAGCCTGATTCCAGCATCTAGGAGGGCACAGAGGGCCAACGACCAATTCTGAAAGTCAATCATTTGAAGAGTTTTTTTAAATACCAGATCAAAGCTAAAGACCAAGCTTTGGTTTCCAAACGCTTTCGCTAAAAGTAGGAGCTAATTTTCGTATCTCCGAGGGTGGCTCCGGGACTCCAAGTCACACCTTGGCAAGGGTGTGGCAGCTGGCTGAGGGCTGCAGGTCCTGTCCAGACAGGGCCTACCAGGGCCTGGGGAGCGCAGGGGCACCTCATTCAGAACCACTTCTTGGCCCTCTGTGGCTAAAACCAGCTCTAAGCCCGACTTTTTATGGCTGGAGCCGCCTCCAAAGGGGTGTCTGCCTCCACTCAGGTGTGGCTCTGAGCGCTGCCTAGCCGAGAAGGTGGAACGGCAGGGAGCGCACGTGCACACGTGAGGCCATTCGGGAAGAATATTTTGCCAAGTGCAGAGACCATAAAAATGTGGAAGAGGGCTCTGTTTTTTATGCAATATTGAAAATGATCATCAGAAGCAGAAACTAGACTTGTGTTCAAAATCTGAAAATCTGAGGGCAGAAAAAGAGGATAAAGGCATCTTTTAGTGACTACAAAACTAAACCTCAGCAGGAGCATGCCTGAAGAGACAGGTGGGTTACCACCTCAGAATTGGAGACAGTAGAGGTTTTCAGAATTAAAGATTATCTATGGCGGCCGGGCGCGGTGGCTCACGCCTGTAATCCCAGCACTTTGGGAGGCCGAGGCGGGTGGATCACGAGGTCAAAAGATTGAGACCATCCTGGCCAACATTGTGAAACCCTGTCTCTATTTCATTTTTTTATAAAAAAAAATTATCTATAGCTACACAAATATTTGAGAGGTATTTTCATTAAAACATCCCTTTCCGGGCTGGGCACGGTGATTCACGCCTGTAATCCCAGCACTTTGGGAGGCTGAGGCGGGCAAATCACAAGGTCAGCAGTTCAAGACCAGCCTGGCCAACATGGTGAAACCCCATCTCTACTAAAAATGCCAAAAATTAGCTGGGCATGGTGGTGGGCGCCTGTAATCTCAGCTACTCGGGAGGCTGAGGCAGGAGATCACTTGAACCTGGGAGGCAGAGGTTGCACTGAGCCACGATCACACCACTACACTCTAGCCCGGGCGGCAGTGAGAGACTCTGTCTCAAAAAACAAACAAACAAACAAAAAAACCATCTCTTTCCACCAATACCATGAATTATATGCTATACAAAACCTATAGCAGAGAATAGCAGAGTTACCAGTGGTTTAAAATGCTGCATGTATCATTGATATATGAGGTAAATAAGATCCTCTGACCCCTGGAGTTAAGAAAATGGAGACAATAATTGCCACGGCATATTAAGAATTACACATGGCCCGGCGTGGTGGCTCACACCTGTAATCCAAGCACTTTGGAGGCCAAGGCAGGCGGATCACCCGAGGTTGGGAGTTCAAGACCAGCCTGACCAACATGGTGAAACCCCATCTTTAAAAAGAAAAAAAATTAAATGTAAAAATTAGCCTGCTGGATAATTTTTGTTTTTTTGTTTTGGTGAAACCCCGTCCCAGCTACCTGGGAGACAGAGGCAGGAGAATCACTTGAACCCAGGAGGCAGAGGTTGCAGTGAGCCGAGGCCCCCCCACTGCACTCCAGCCTGGGCCACAGAGCGAGACTCTGTCTCAAAAAAAAAAAAAAAAAGAAAAAAAGATCGACTAAAGACCCCTATATTTCCCCAGCTTCTTGGCCAGGCAGGGGACGAGGTCAGGGTCTGTCCCTGTGGGCTGAAGATCAGGGACTGGGATCTGTGCATGCCTGTGTGTATGGATGGCCCTTGCCACCCCCATTCAACCAAGAACATCAATTTGCATCTGAAACTGTTCTATAGGTATGCCAGGGCAAGCTCCTAGGCGGCAGCTCTTCATCCCCAGCGCAAAAGGTGAGATTTGGGGTGACTCCATCCCCCAAACGCGGAACCTGGCGAGGTCAGTGTTAAAATGTTAATTCAGGGGTCATAAATATTTTTCAAGTTGTAATACAAGCAACAGATTGTCGGGGAGCCAAAAGGATGACCTTTTACATGCAAATGAAAATAATGGATCTTTAAACGCAGTTATTGTCAGGATGATGAGCTGACTAACACTGGAGGAAAGGAGGGCTCCTGGGTGGGCTCCAGCACAGGATTAAAATGAAAGACAACCAGAGCAGAGAAGAAAAAGACCGAAAGGGGATGCAATTACCCAGGAGAGCGGACTGAAAAACTCTAGGGGCACGCCGGTGGGCAGAAGGGGACCAGATTCCTGGGGTCAGTAACTAAGGATGACAAAGGAGGACCCAAGGGGCCCTCTGGGACAAAAATATCTGGGATGCACTATCTCAGAAACTGCATGCAGGAGCTCAAGAAAAACACCTCAGCGCCAGGCCTTCCCCATCCCAGCACATCTCACACTCAGCGTTTTAACTCTCATTTCCAAGAATGTACTCCGCTGCAGATTTCCTGATTGCAGGAAGTACGTGGAACCTTTGCTGAATTCCCCGTGCCGGACATTTACGGAAGACTTGCCGATGAAAGAACAGTTGATTATTTGCCTCTTACTTATTATTTTTTTTCAAAGACAGGGTTTCACCGTATTGGTCAGGCTGGTCTCGAACTTCTGACCTCAGGTGATCCGCCTGCCTCAGCCTCCAAAAGTGCTGGGATTACAGGCGTGAGCCACTGCACCTGGCTTGCCTCTTACTTATTTACCAAATATGTATGGAGATTCTGCTGTCTGCCAGACAGTGCAACAACAAAGCAGGTACTGGGGGTATGGTCCCTGTCCTCATGACGTTTACAAACAGAACATGAAAAATTTGATTGGTTAATTATTACATGGAAAGAATTACATTTCGGGTGTGGAAGGAGAGGAATAAGACAGGAGGGAGCTCCAGCCCGAGCAGGGGGTGCGGAATCATTTCCCACAGGAAATGAGGCTGCCAGTGAGAAGCAGGACGGATAGAAGTTAGCCACCAGGGGAAAGTGTGTGCAAAGGTCCTGAGGTAAAAAGCTTAAGGAACTGAAAGAGGAATGGGGTTAGCAAAGAACAGTAAGTAGGCCGGGCGTGGTGTAATCCCAGCACTTTAGGAGGCCCAGACAGGAGGATCACCTGAGGATTGGAGTTTAAGACCAGCCTGGGCACCACAGGGAGACCCCATCTCCACAAACAAATTTTTAAAATTAGCCAGGCATGGTGGCACGCATCTGTAGTCCCAGCTACTCAGGAGGCTGAGGTGGGAGGATCCCTTAAGCCCAGGAGTTTGAGGCTGTGGGAGCCACGATGGCGCACTGCACGCCAGCTTGTATTACAACTTGAAAAATATTTATGACCCCTGAATTAACATTTTAATGTTAAGCACTTTGGGAGGCCGAGGTGGCGGATCACGAGGTCAAGAGATCGAGACCATCCTGGCCAACATGGTGAAACCCCGTGTCTACTGAAAATACAAAAATTAGCTGCTCATGGTGGCGCACGCCTGTAGTCCCAGCTCCTCGGGAGGCTGAGGCAGGAGAATTGCTTGAACCCAGGAGGTGGAGGTTGCGGTGAGCCAAGGTCGCGCCACTGCACTCCAGCCTGGCGCCTGGCGACGGAACAAGACTCTGTCTCAAAAAAAAAAATATATGTGATGCCAAGTAAGAAATGACAGCTCATATTCACCCCCATCTGGAAGCTCTGCTCCGTCTGATGCAGAGAGAATAGAAAGAAATCCATCCCAGAGGATTGAAATAGTTCTTAAATCTGTTTTATTGTTTACTTTCTTGATCTTCCCAGGGTTCCAGGCCCCGCCCTGGTTTCTCAGTCGGCCTCTCCAAGGCCCTGAACACGGCCTGGGCGACAGCCCTGGTCTGGATGGATGTCTGTCTGAGGACGAATGTGCAGTCACTGCCCACCGTGAGATTTTTGCGGTGGTGGCAGGAGGCTTGAGGGGTGGGTACTTACACTCGGTGAGTCATCAGAGGGCGGTTCAGGAGACATCACTCATTTCTGTCTCATAATAAAACTGAAAGTTGAGGCCTCTACAGAATAAAATAGGGAGGGCAGAAAACTTCTGGTCCTGGGGCTGAGGTTGGGTGGCGGGGAGAGGGTCAGGACATCGACTTCAGCCTAGACTCCGATTGTGTGTGCCTTGAGAGGCCAACCCCTGCTGTCAGCTGACCTTGCTCTTTCGGGCGAGGAGATCAGCCTTAAGAATCAGCTTATGAATCTTCAGACACCTGACGACAACGCAGAAAACAGGAGAGGAGGAGGGACTGGCCAGGGTCGGGGGCCTCGCGGGCAAGAGCATAAACACCACCCAGATGATGAGAGAGCTCAACAGTTAAGGGCCGGCAGGAGGAATGTCCTCTGGCCGGAGTGTCAAGGCGGGTGGGTGCAGGGACTTAGGGCCAAGCGGCAGCTTGCCCATTCTGGTGGCTCCACCTAAGAGGCGCCATTCACATGGACTGGGTTGGTGACACCCCCGGGTGTGCAGTAGGGCTGACCAGTGTCCCACTGAAAAGCTGAGAATGCTTTGGCAGCACAGAGGTAATGTCTAGGTTTCGCAGTGGCTCAGATTCACAGATCTAAGCAAAAGCCTCCGTGTTCTGGGCCATCAAACTGCCCATGGACAAGCCGCGTGCCCACAAGAGACTGTTACCACCCCAGCTTGCCTCTAGCCTCAGAGACGTTAGGGTGAAACACAAAAATCAGTGGTCACACGTCAGGAGTGATGTGCGTGTGACGTTAGCCACAGGTAGCTACTGAGCGTGTGGAAGAATATCAGCAGCAGACCACCGGTCTTTGAATAAGCAGCTGCTTAAGTCAATTATGGTACCTATTTAGCAAGTCTGATGTTTTATAAACAGATGAACAACTTTCTCTCTCTTTTTTTTTTTTTTTTTGAGACAGTCTTGCTCTGTCACCCAGGCTGCAGTGCGGTGGCGCGATCTCGGCTCACTGCAACCTCCGCCTCCCAGGTTCAAGCAATTCTCCTGCCTCAGCCTCCCAGGTAGCTGGGACTACAGGCGCACGCCACCATGCCTAGGTAATTTTTTTTTTTGTATTTTTAGTAGAGACGGGGTTTCACCATGTTGGCTAGGATGGTCTTGATCTCTTGACCTCATGATCCACCCACCTTGGCCTCCCAAAGTGGATAAAGAACTTTCTTTATGCACCATGAAAAAAATCTCCAAACTACATTTAAGTAAAAAAAAAGCAAAGTGCAGAAGTGTGCCTCGTATACCACCTTCAATATTCAATATGAAAAAGAAGGAAAAAAGAATAATATATATTCACTTTTTTTTTTTTGAGACAGTCTTGTTCTGTCGCCCAGGCTGAAATGCAATGGTGTGATCTCGGCTCACTGTAACCTCTGTCTCCTGGGTTTAAGTAATTCTCCTACCTCAGCCTCTGGAATAGCTGAGATTACAGGCGCCCGCCACCACGCCTGGCTAATTTTTTGTATTTTAAGTAGAGACAGGGTTTCACCATGTTGGCCAGGCTGGTCTTGAACTCCTGACCTCAGTGATCCACCTGCCTTGGCCTCTCAAAGTGCTGGGATTACAGGCCTGAGCCACCAGGCCTGGCTTAATTATTTTTATTTATTTATGTGTTGCTTTTTGTAGAGACCGGATTTCATCACGTTGCCCTGGCTGGTCTGGAACTCCTGGGCTCAAAGTGATCTGTCTGCCTCTCCCTCCCAAACTGCTGGGATTACAGGCGTGAGCCACCACATCTAGCCTATTCATGATGATGTTTTCAGAAAAGAAACTCTTGGGCCGGGCGCCATGGCTCATGCCTGTAATCCCAGCACTTTGACAGGCTCACGCAGGTTGATCACGAGGTCAGGAATTCGAGACCAATCTGGCCAAGATGGTGAAACCCTGTCTCTACTAAAAACACAAAAATCAGTCAAGTGTGGTGGCGCACACCTGTAGTCCCAGCTACTCGGAAGGCTGAGAGGCAGGAGAATCGCTCGAACCCAGGAGGCAGAGGTTGCAGTGAGCCGAGATCGTACCACGTACCACGGTACTCCAGCCTGGGCGACACAGCAAGACTCTGTCTGACAAAAAAAAAAGAAAAAGAAAAAAGAAAGCCGGGCGCAGTGGCTCACGCCTGTAATCCTGGCACTTTGGGACGCTGAGGTGGGTGGATCACCTGAGGTCAGGAGTTCAAGACCAGCCCAGCCATCAGGGTGAAACCCCATCTTAATATAAATAAATAAATAAATAAATAGAAACTCTGGAAGGGTACACAAGAGGTGAATACATGTGGCAAGCTGTGAGGGAGTTGGAATAAGACTTCACTGTCATCACTTGGATGTTATTCTGATTTTTTTTCGACGGTGTTGTCTATTTGTGGTAGGCAGAATGGCTTCCTAAAGATCTCTGTGCCCTAATCTTAAAAATATGTTGTATTATATACAGCACAGAGAATTTTGTGGATCTAACGAAGGTCGTGGACCTTTAAATGAGGAGATGAGCCAGAATTATCCAGGTAGACCCAATCTAATCCCATGAGCCCTTAAGAGCAGAGAGCTGTCTATGGCTGAAGCCAGAGGGACTCCGAGCCTACAGAAAGCATGACGGGGAGAGCAGGCAACCTCCAGGAGCAGAGACTTTCCCCAGCTGAGAGCCAGGAAGGAAAGAGGGGTCCCAATCACACCACCTCCAGGAGCTGACATTAGCCCACAGCCTGCATGAGTGTAGAAGCAGGCTCTTCCCCAGAGCCTCCAGTCAGGAATGCAACCCTGCCAGCACCTCCCTCTCAGCTTGCGGGATCTTAAACAGAGGACTCAGCTGAGCATCCCTGGACTTATTTTTTAATTTAGAGACAGGGCCTCGCTCTGGCCCTCAGGCTGGAGTAGAGCGGTGCAATCACTCATACCTCACTGGAGCCAGGACCTCCCAGGCTGAAGGGATCCTCCCACCTCAGTCTCCCTCCTGAGTAGCTGGGACCACAGGCATGTGTCACCATGCATGGCTAATTTTTGAAAAAAATCTTTGTAGAAATGAGGTATTGCTATGTTGCCTAGGCTGGTCTTGAACTCCTAGACTCAAGAGATCTCCTGCTGTGGCTTCCTAAAGTGCTGAGATTATAGCCATGAGCCACTGCACCTGGTTTATTGTGATTTATTCTCTATAATCCTTCGTTAAAGAGTTTGGCTGGTTGTGGTGGCTCACACCTGTAATCCCAGCACTTTGGGAGGTGGAAGGATCGCTTTGAGAACAGGAGGTCAAGCCTACAGTGAGCTGTGATTGTGCCACTGCACTCCAGCCTGGGCGACAGAGCAAGCCCTTGTCTCAAAGAAAGAATACATCACAATGGATTTTTTTTTTTTTGAGACGGAGTCTCGCTCTCCCACCAAGGCTGGAGTGTAGTAGCGTGATCTCGGCTCACTGCAACCTCCGCCTCCCAGGTGCAAGCGATTCTCCTGCCTCAGTCTCTGGAGTAGCTGGGATGACAGGCATGCGCCACCATGCCCGGGTAATTTTTTTCATATTCTTAGTAGAGATGGGGTTTCACCATGTTGATCAGGTTGGTCTCGAACTCCTGACCTCGTGATCCACCCGCCTGGGCCTCCCAAAGTGCTGGGATTACAGGGGTGAGCCACCGCACCCAGCCACACACAATGGATTTTTTTTTTTTTAATTTTAAACATGAGTTAAGAAGCAGCCTGTGAAGTATCAGGTCCAGCCCCATCTACATGTCATGCAGGTGGATCTACTGCTCATTCTACTTTGTAAACTCTTTCTCTTTTCTTTTCTTTTTTTTTTTTGCAATTTTATAACTTAATTAGATGTATTTGATGATCAGCAATTAGTTCTCATGCACATTGACTGTAGATTTTTGAAAGTGGTCACAGGTAACCAACGTATAGAGCTTATTTGCTGAATCTTCATCCTCATTACATTTGCTGGACAACCGCACGCGGATTCGGTAAAGGACAGTCCTTATTCCTTTGCCCAGACAGCTTTGCTGAGCCTGGCATCCATGCACACACCTGGACTTCCCATTGCCTTCATGGCTCATTTCCAAATCTCTTTGAGTGCCCGACAGGCACGCTTCTTGAAGCCCACTCCATGGCTGCGCTTTGAATGTTGGTGGCGTGTTCTCGGGTCACCACCTTGGTGATGGCAGAATGGCCCTTTTCCTTCTCGCCACCCTTCCTTGCGGGAGCCATTCTGCCAAGTCCACGTTGGAAAGCACTTTGTCGACTCTCATCCAGGCCCCTGATCCTGGATAAGATCCTCTCCTCAACATCCGCAAGAGAGTGTTTGAGAAAGAATGGTAGAGCAAGTGTCCGTTGCACGTACTCAAGACAGACATCACAGTCCGTAATCCTAGCCCTGTGGGTCTCAGAGCATGGCCCCTGGCCAGACTCGGCAGCCTCACCTTCCCAGACCTCCTGACGACTCGGGAATCTGCCTTCGCCACCTCTCCAGGTGATCCTGATGCATGGTCGAGTTTAAGAACCATTATGCATCCTAGCCAAATCTTTCTTTAGGATGGACAATGCCGTCTTTCTAGGATGGGTGATGGACCCGCAGAGGCATTTCAGAAGGTGGGCCACTAGGTTTCAAGGGCTGAAGGTGACACAGAAACTACAGTATTGAAGCAAACCGATGGCAAGAGTGCACCCAGCTAGGTTCGATCGAAGTGGTGGGTAGCGAAGGGAACCCGCCCTTTCACGGAGGGTTTGCTGTCACACCCCACCCGCAGCCACAGCCCTGGGTACCACACTGAGGGGCCACGTGGGGAGGGTGGGCCGCCATGTAGTGAGGCCGTCCACACAAGCCTCGAAGGTACTGCTCTCTGCTAGTGAAAGTCTACCTAGAAGACATAGAAGGCCAGCATCAGTAACCAAGACACGCCTGCAATGATTAACTGCAAACTGTTTTTTTAAACCTGGAAGGTGTTTGTGTGCTCAGATCACATCCTACATGGTGGGGCAAAAGCTGGCAAAGTATGACACAGAGCTGACACTGAAAAACGGAGATCCAAGTGGAAAAAACAGTTTTCTAGGTGCAAGTAAAAGCGGGCAAACAAAAATCTCTGACAGATACACGAGAAAGAACGCCAGGGCATTGGTGGGGTGCGGTGATTCACGCCTGTAATCCCAGCACTTTGAGAGGCTGAGATAAGCAAATCGCAAGGTCAGGAGTTCGAGATCAGCCTGACCAATATGGTGAAACCTCGTCTTTAAAGAAAAAAAAAATGAGCTGGGTGTAGTGGCGGGCACCTGTAATTCCAGCTACTCAGGAGGCTGAGGCAGGAGAATTGCTTGAACCCGGGAGGCAGAGGTTGCAGTGAGCCGAGATCGTGGCACTACAGTCCGGCCCGGGCAACAGAGTGAGACTCTGTCTCAAAAAAAGAAAAGAAAAGAAAAAAAAGAACTCCAGGGCATGAACTGCAGGGGAGTCCCCTACTCACTGCCTGCTGGGCCCAGGTCTCGCAATTCCATACACTTAGAGTGTGATCTCTTAAACAAACAGGCGACTGTCAGACGCCCCACCCAGGGCTCCGCTCTGTAGTTTCTTCTTGGTTCTCTGACCACGTGGTCTTGCCTGTCTTTCTCCCAGGCATGTCGGAATTCCCACCTCCACGTGCCCACCCCTAGATTCAGCTTCCTGGCTGGTGCCTGAGAGCATAGCTCCTGCCTGCCCACGGGGCTGGCCTCAGAGATCTGCCCTACCCTGATGATAGCAACTGCTCCAACTAGGCAGCCTGCGGACAGGACTGCCTGATGCTGTCCACCCGCGCAAAGAGAACGGAGCCCTGGGAGAAGGCTCTCTGGTGTCACCCCAACACAGTACTGCGTGAGCCTTGCACTTCTTTGCAGTGTGGCAGGGCACATCTCACATGGATGCTTGCAGGGATGTGGAGGGGGGAGTTTGAGAGGGTGGGGAGGGGTGTGGAGAGGCCAGGATCCAGGAGAGAATGCCCGACAGAGACAGAGACCCTTGGCTTAGCATGCAGGGAACATAAGAAGGAGTAAACCCAGGACACAGCTGGGCTGTGGCACCCCTTTGGGAGCGCCCACACATAGAGACACATGGCCTTGGGGATTTCCAGACAGCTCAGGGGCTGACTCGTGATAGAAGAGACTTCCTTTCTGGAGGCCTCAACTTCTCTCTCAGTTGGCTGAAGCTGCCGTCACAAAATATCGCAATCCGGGAGACTCACACAACAAAAACATAGTTCCAGAGTCTGAAGTCCAAGATCAAAGTGCTGACAAGCCAGTTTCTTCTGAGGCTTCTCCTCCGTGTTTCAGCAAGCACCCTTGCAGCCTCTTCCAACCCCCGAGTTTCCTGTTCCTGCAAGGACGCCAGTCACGTTGGATTAGGCCCGCCCTAACGGATCACCTCTTTAGAGGTCCTATCTCCAAGGACGGTCACCTTGTGAGGTCCTGACGGCTGGCCTTCAACACGCCAGTGTTGGGCCAGGCGTGGTGGCTCACGCCTATAACCCCACCACATCGGGAGCTGAGGCGGGAGGATCCCTTGAGCCCAGGAGGTCGAGGCGGCAGGGAGCTATGATGGCGCCGCCGTACTCCAGCCTGGGCCACACAGCAAGACCTTGTCCCAAAAAAAGAAAAAAAAAAAAAAGGCTGGACATGGTAGCTCACGCCTGTAATCCAAGCACTTTGGAGGCCAAGGCGGGCGGATCACCTGAGGTTGGGAGTTCAAGACCAGCCTGACCAATATGGTGAAGCCCTATCATTAAAAAAAAAAAATTAAAAATGTTTAAAAACCCCAAAAAAACAAAACATGAATTTTGGGAGAGACACCATTCAGCTAGCAACACTGAAAGTAAGGAATACGAATACCGATCTATTTCATTCGTGGAAGAAAGTGATTTCAAAAGAGAGGGCAGAGATTCGTCACCATCAGCAGACCAAGTTTAGATTTAAGCACCTCCTGCAAAATTTCAGAAAGGTCTGTCTTGTCCTTTGTTAACAGAAAAAAATCGCTCCTTCACGCAAGCATTTATTGAGTGCCTCTCTGTGCCAAGCAGTGTGAAAGTAAAGCTATAAAAGCCGAGGCCCTTGGTGCACCGCAGTGCAGATATTGTCTGATCTAATCCAGAGGTATTTATTGAGTGGTGTTGCAGGTTAAAGGGGTATCAGACAAACTCGGTCCCAGTCCCGAAGGAGCTTGTAATTCTTGCTGGGCAGGCAAGACCCCCTGGTATGACAGCAGGAACAACAGCAGGTGATATATAACTGAGTTCTAAATTGTGTGCGGGGACTTCAATTGCTGCTGGAATTGGGAATGAGGAAGATCAATGAGGAGCGGGTTGCACCAGCTAAATCATTCAGACTCAAGCGTTCGTTAGCAGGAGCCATTGTTCATGTCGCAGACTTTCTGTTCCAAAAGGTGAAAGCCAGTCCAAAAGCCTCGATCACGAGGATGACTCAAGACCTCCAGTTTCACGTTTCTAACATCACGAGACAGCCGTGGGCCTCGTCCTGCTCAGCAGAGTCCCACCCCCCACTTTCTCTGCTCAGCTTCCCCTGCTGAGGCTACATGAAACGGGTTCCCCACCAGAACTCTACATCCACACCCCAGGGGCAAGTTCAACCAGCAGTCCAGGCAAATGAGCCACACCTGCACCCCATTCCCACGTGATCGGACCCCTGCAGCCCTGCGGGAGCACTCAATTACAGGTCAGAATGGCCCTGTTTGCTTGAGGGGCCCATAGCTACTTGTTGACTGCACAGGGCATCTGTTGAGAAGATGCAGGAAGGGAGGGAGGGGCAGAAACACAAGAGGTGCCTATGGAATTGGCGAGAGACACAGAGGACAGAGAAACGGATTTCTGGCCTGACCCATTCTGGGGCACCCCTTTTAGACCAGGGGTCTGCATTGGCCCATGAGTGCAGCTGTGCTCTTTCCACAGCTCTTCAGCCTCCTCTGCCACACTGAAAGGCCCCGGGTTTTAGTCCCGGTTCAGGCTGCTGCACCCATAACCCAGGGAATGTGGCAGCCCCTGCCGGGATGTCACAGGTGTGCAGAGGGTACCTCTGGGTGGGGCTCCATTCCTCCGTGGGCAGGAGTCCCTGGGCAGTGACCACCCCCTAGAGACGGCCAGAGCGCCTTCATTCCAAGCGCCATATTGGGAGTATCTTAAAAACCTGTCTGAAACAAGTACATGAGAATTCACTTTTTTTATTTTTGGGACAGAGTTTCGCTCTTGTTGCCCAGGCTGGAGTGCAATGGCTTGCTCTTGGCTCACCGCAACCTCTGCCACCCGAGTTTAAGTGATTCTCCTGCCTCAGCCTCCCAAGTAGCTGGGATTACAAGCGTGCACCACCACACACAGCTAACTTTGTATTTTTAGTAGAGACGGGTTGGTCAGGCTGGTCTCGAACTCCTGACCGTAGATGATCTGCCCACCTCGACCTCACAATGTGCTGGAATTACAGGCGTGAGCCACCGCATGCTGCCAAAAATTCACTTTTGCTGAGAAAGTAATGAGGGTTCCACGGCCATTTTAAGAGCAACATTTGTTGAGATGGTGTGGAAATCCGTAGTGCAAACCTGACCACCTAGATGAGCTAAGAAAAAGAAGCCCAAAGCTGAACTTCCCAAAACACAACTTGAAAACTTGAATTCATCATCTTTTTTTTTTTTTTGAGATGGAGTCTCACTCCGTTGCCCAGGCTGGAGTGCAGTGGTGCAATCTTGGCTCCCTGCAGCCTCCGCCTCCCAGATTCAAGTGATTCTCCTGCCTCAGCCTCCTGAGTAGCTGGGACTACAGGCATGGGCACCACACCCCACTAATTTTTGTATTTTAATAGAGACGGGTTTCACCATGTTGGCCAGGTTGGTTTTGAACTCATGACCTCAAATGATCCCCCCACCTCAGCCTCCCAAAGTGCTGGAATTACAGGTTTGAGCCACTGCGAAACAAAAGGAGAGATCATTTGCTTCAGGTACTAAATGCGTCGCTGGGCTTAGTGGCAAGAGCTCCAATAAGAAATATTACTTGAGGACTTACATTGTGCCAGAAGCTTCACACCTGTGACATCATTTAATCTTCCAGATACTGTAACTATTTTCATTGTAGAGATGAGAACACCTGGCTGGGCGCGGTGGCTCACGTCTGTGATCCCAGCACTTTGGGAGGCCGAGGCGGGCGGATCACGAGGTCAGGAGTTTAAGACCCGCCTGGCCAAGACGGTGAAACCCCGTCTCTACTAAAAATACAAAAAATTAGCAGGGCATGGTGGCGGGCACCTGTAATCCCAGCTACTTGGGAGGCTGAGGCAGAGAATTGCTTGAACCCGGGAGGTAGAGGTTGCAGCGAGCCGAGATTACAGCACTGTACTCCAGCCTGGGTGACAGAGCGAGACTCTATCTCAAAAAAATCAAAATAAGAAGAGAGAGATGAGAAAACCGAGTCCTAAAAAGCTGACCCGTCTGGGGACGTCACTCGTTCAAGGTCACATGGCCGGTCACCGGGGAAAGCAGAATGGAACTCAGATGACTCCACGGCCCGTCTATTAACCGCTGGCCACACTCCCCCACAGCCAGCACGGTGAAACCCCATCTCTGCTAAAATACAAACATGACCCAATGTAAGCACTTCCCCCTTTTTTTTTTCTGAGACAGAGTCTCAAACTGCGAGCCTAATAAAACCTCTTTTCTTTATAAATTGCCCAGGTCTTCCTTTATAGCAGTGCAAACACACTGCTATCGCTAACACAACCTTGTGCCTTTCTCTTTCCTTGTGAGACAAGAGTCTCGCTCTGTCACCCAGGCAGGATTCAGCGGCATGATCTCGGCTCACTGCAACTTGTACCTCCCGAGTTCAAACAATTCTCGTGCGTCAGCCTCCCGAGTAGGTAGGTGGGACTAGAGTCGTGTGGTACCTTGCCTGGCTCACTTTTGTATTTTTAGTAGAGACGGGGTTTTGCCCCGTTGCCCAGGCTGGTCTCAAACTCCTGGGCTCAAGTGATCCAGCTGCCTTGCTCTCCCAAAGTGCTGGAATTACAGGTGACAACCACCGTGCCCGGCCAAGCCTGTGCTATTTCAAAGGTAGGGAAATCAAGGCTTAGGGACTTAAGCAACTTGTCCAAGATGAAAAAGCTGAAAAATTGGCTGGATGTGTAGCTCAGCCTACAGGCAAGTACTTTAGGAGGCTGAGGTGGGAGGCTCACTTGAAGCAAGGGGTTTCAGGCCAGCGTGGACAAAATAAGGAAACTCCATCTCTACAAAAAAATTTTTAAAAATTAAGCTGGGCATGATGGCGAATGCCTGTCGTCCCAGCTACGAAGGAGGCTGAGGCAGGAGGATGGCTTGAGCCCAGCAGTGAGGCTGCAGTGAGCCGTGATCGCACGACTGCACTCCAGCCTGGGAAAAAGACCAAGATCCTGTCTCTAGGCAGGTAAATACATAATAAATAAAATGAAATGTTTTGAAAGCTGAAAAATTAGGCCGGGTATGGTGACTCACGCCTATAATCCTAGCACTTTGGGAGGCCGAGGCGGGTGGATCACAAGGTCAGGAGTTCGAGACCAGCCTGGCCAAGATGGGGAAACCCTGTCTCTACTAAAAAATAAAAACTTAGCCAGACGTGGTAGCATGCGCCTGTAATCTCAGCTACTCAGGAGACTGAGGCAGAAAACTGCTTGAACCCAGGAGGCAGAGGCTGCAGTGAGCCGAGATGATGCCACTGCACTCCAGCCTGGGCAACAGCATGAGACTTGGTCTCAAACAAAAACAAAACTAAAAATACAAAAAATTAGCTGGGCAGGGAGGCAGGCACCTGTAACTCGGCAGCCACTCGGCAGGCTGAGGCAGGAGAATTGCTTGAACCCGGCAGGTGGAGGTTGCAGTGGGCCGAGATCACAATACTGCACCCCAGCCGCGTGACAGAGCGAGACTCTTTCTCAAAAAAAAAACAATTAATTAAATTAAATAAAGCTGAAACATTGCAGAGCTCAGCCTGTCTCCAAAGTCTGCTGTTTCCTTATGCGATGCCACATCACTGCCACTCAGACCAGAGCTGTCGTCAGGTTCCTGGTAGGTCTTTCAGCGGCAGCCCGCGCTCTCTAGGTGACTGCATTCTGGCCGTGGGTTCTTGCGTCAGAATCTGGGCCTGAGCCGGGACCCCTGCTTTGGTGCACATCCGGAGATTAGTTATAGGAGCTTGCCGAGAGAAGTCTCCAGGCTGCACCTGGCCCCGCTTCTGCCTCTCTCTGGCCTGTTCTGGCAGCCTCACCGAAGCCTCCCCTAGTAAGGCAGAGCCACATGCCACATCTAGGATGAGTTCTTGCCAAAAATGTTTTTTTTTCTTCTTTTTAAAAGACAGGGTTTCACCATGTTGGCCAGGCTGGTCTTGAACTCCTGACCTCAGGTAATCCACCCACCTCGGCCTCCCAAAGTGCTGAGATTACAGGCGTGAGCCACCACGCCTGGCCCAAAAATGTTTAATCAGCATCGAATATGGCACCTTAATTCTAAATTTCAGTTTGCAGGAAATATGCAAATAAAGAAACAAGTTAAATAAGATGACAGGGGAAATAATTAGACAAATTCACAATATGGAACATTAAAACATCTGTTTCTTCAAAAGTCTGTAGGTGAAGGGATTGTCCCGGATTAAAATGAATTTAAGAAAAATAACAGCCGGGCTCGGTGGTTCACGCCTGCAATCCCAACACTTTGGGAGGCCAAGGTGGGCAGATCACCTGAAGTCAGGAGTTTGAGACCAGCCTGGACAACATGGTGAAACCCTGTCTCTACTAAAAGTACAAAAATTGGCCAGGTGTGGTGGCGGGCGCCTGTCATCCCAGCTACTCAGGAGGCTGAGGCTGGAGAACCGCTTCAACCTGGGAGACGGAGGTTTCAGGGAGCCGAGATCACATTGCACTCCAGCCTGGGCAAAAAAGAGCAAAACTTCATCTCAGAAACAAACAAACAAACAAACCAGCTACAAAAGACATCTGGGGGGAAACAAGGAAACTTGAATATGACCTCGTTATTAGATTGAATTAAATAATTAATTTGGGCCAGGCCACGCCTGTAATTCCAACGCTTTGGGAGACTGAGGTGGGTGGGTCACTTGAGCCCAAGAGTTTCAGAACGGCCTGGGCAGCATGGCGAAACCCTGTCTCTACAAAAAAAAAAGAGAAACATCCAAAAAGTAGTAGGGGGCATGCACCCGCCTGAGCAACACAGCAAGACCCTATCACTAAAAATATAAAAATTAGGGCCGGGTGCGGTGTAATACCAGCATTTTGGGAGGCCGAGGCGGGTGAATTACGAGGTCAGAAGTTCGAGATCAGCCTGGCCAACATGGCAAAACCCCACCTCTATTAAAAATACAAAAATTAGCCGGGCATTGTGGCACATGCCTGTAATCCCAGCTTCTCGGGAGGCTGAGGCAGGAGAATCGCTTGAACCTGGGAGGTGGGAGGTTGCAGTGAGCCGAGATCGCGCCATTTCACTCCTGCCTGGGCGACAGAGCAAGACGCTGTCTCAAAAAAAAAAAAAAAAAATATATATATATATATATATATGTACATATATATGTAAATTAAAATATAGGCCAGACATGGTAGCTCATGCCTGTAATCCCAGCACTTTCAGAGGCCAAGGCGGATAGATCACAAAGTCAGGAGTTCAAGACCAGCCTGATCAACGTGGTAAAACCCCGTCTCTACTAAAAATACAAAAATTAGCTGGATGTGGTGGCATGCCCCTATAGTCCCAGCTCCAAAAATAAAAAATGTTAAAATATAAAAATGTTTAAAAATTAGCCAGGTGTGGTGGCACACACCCATAGTCATAGATATTTGGGAGGCTGAGGCAGAAGAATCTCTTTAACCCAGGAGCTCAAGGCTGCAGTGAGCTAAGATCACACCACTGCAATCACAGCTCACTATCCTGGGCAACAGAGCAAGACTGTATCTCTAAAAAAATTAAAAATAGAGCCGGGCGCGGTGGCTCACGCCTGTAATCCTAGCACTTTGGGAGGCTGAGGCGGGCGGATCACGAGGTCAGGAGTTCAAGACCAGCCTGACCAATATGGTGAAACCCCATCTTTAAAAAAAAAAAAAAAGAAAGAATTAAAATTAAATAAATTAAAATAAAATAAAATGGCTAATATGGTCAATTTAAAAAAAATTAATATTTTGGCTGGGCGCGGTGGCTCACACCTGTAATCCCAGCAATTTGGGAGGCCGAGGCGGGAGATCACCTGATGTCAGGAGTTTAAGATCACCCTGCCAACATGGCAAAACCCCGTCTCTACTAACGATACAAAAATTAGCCGGACATGGTGGCGTGCCCCTATAGTCCCAACTACTCAGGAGGCTGAGGCAGGAAAATCGCTTGAACCCACTTGAGCCAAGATCCAGCCACTGCACTCCAGCCTGGGCGACAGAGCGAGACTCTATCTCAAAAAACTAAAGTAAAACAAAAAAGATAAAATAACAGAGACAGAGAGGTCAAATGGCAAATAGGTAAAAAGTTAATCTTTGTTGAATCTAGGTGACCAATTATGTGCACACTCTTTTTAACTTTCTGCGTGTTTAAAACTTGCCGTAATAATAAGTTTGAAAACTGGATGAAGATGTAAACCCAGGGCCTCTCGGCTGATGGCGTTTGCCACCTGGCTCCCTCTCTTAGTCTTCTGCCCAGCCAATGCTCCACGGCTATTCCAGCCTGGATCTCCTGAGGCTTGAATGAGCTGAGGGACTGGCTGAGCCCCTAGAATCAGGCCAGGAAACACTGGATCACTAAGGCAGGATTCTTAATTGGTATACTGGAGATGGAGACAAACATCTCTCCCCTAAGGGCAGTGTTTGGGAGACAGCCCCACACAGAACAGCCGGAGTCCCTCCTGGGCGTTTCTCCCAGTGTGAAGAGGAACACAGTCAAGGATCAGTAGCAAGGATGGACCCAGAAGTTAGAGCCATTTACAAGGGTACAGAATCATTCCTGGCTACCACGATAAAAAAATGAGAAAAAAGGCTGGGGTGGTGGCTCACGCCTGTAATCCCAGCACTTTGGGAGGCTGAGGCAGGCAGATCACCTGAGGACGGAGCCAGCATGGCCACTATCAAATACTTTTCTTAGTAAAAACCTCATCTCTACTAAAAATACAAAATTGGCCCGGCGTGGTACTGGGCACCTATAATCCCAGCTACTCGGAAGGCTGAGGCAGGAGAATCACTTGAACCCAGAAGGTGGCGGTTGAGATGAGCCAAGATTGCAATTGCACTCCAGCCTGGGGAACAGAGTGAGACTCCATTTAAAAAAAAAATTAGCATGGCACGGTGGCACATGTCTGTAGTCCCAGCTACTCGGGAGGCTGAGGCAGAAGAATTTCTTGAACCAAGGAGGCGGAGGTTGCAGTGAGCTGAGATCGTGCCGCTGCACTCTCCAGCCTGGGCAACAGAGCCAGATTCCATCTCAAAAAAAAAAAAAAGTTAAAACAATAAAAAAAATGGAGATTTTAATAGCGCCTCTCTCATTAAATAATACAATAGGATAAAGCATGTAAAATATCTGCCAAAATGCATGATATATAAATAGCAGGTGCTCCAGAAACAATGGCTGCTATTATTCTTGTTATTGTTGCAATTACAGTTGACAAATCCTCTCTAAGTACAATCTACCAGAATAAATTCCTTATGGTTAACTTTCTTAAATATAACAAATAAATTCCACTCTCCCCTTTGAAATCCACTTGTCAGGCCGGGCGCGGTGGCTCGCACCTGTAATCCAAGCACTTTGGAGGCCAAGGCGGGCGGATCCCCTGAGGTCGGGAGTTCAAGACCAGCCTGACCAACACGGTGAAACCCCGTCTTAAAAAAAAAAAATGAAATCCATTTGTCAGTCCACTGTTTATTTCCCCATGTTCTTCAAGTTGCAGGGAGAAACGGGAGATGACTGACAGAATTGTTTTCTGAGCGTTCCATCAAGTTTGGCCTCACCCATTGGTGGGTCCACTCTATCCAGATGAGGACTAAGTCATCCATCATCTCTGTATTCCTTTGGGTCCAGCAATGTCAGTCACAGAGTAAATGCGCAAAGAAACATTTGGTAAATGGAATGGAATCCACCTGAAGCCCAAGAACACTGACCTTATATAAAGTAGAGCTCAGGTAGACTCCCCGGGAGGTAGAAGGTGGAGGAGCCATAATCCCATGGAAATCTGCACAGGAAATGCTCAAGAAGATGGTACGCTGGCGCTTCCGCCCTGCGGAACCCCTGACCTGCAAGAGGCAACTCCCAGAGCTTCTCCAAGATGAAAGTTTTAACTGGTGCCTCAGCCAGGACATTCGGGTTTGGGAAAAAGACAGCCATTGAAGCTGGCTGTGTGACCAGTCACCATTAAGGGGAGATTTTATTGGGTTACCTTGTCTCTGGAGAAGGAAATGGGTTAGAGTCAAAGACATTAGCATTCTAAAGGCAAGAGAATCTGTAAAGCAGAAAAGGACCTTGAGCTGAGAGCCTGCATTTTACACAGGAAGGCCCAGACTTGGCCCAGTCTGGCCCAAGACTCCTAACTTGTCAGTGGCAAAGCTGGGATGAGCAAAATCTCAGCTTCCCGGCTCCCCGTCCCCTGTTCTTTCCACCACTCCAGCCGGCCGCTCCCAATCCCTCTGTAAGCCAACCCACCTACAGACAGTGTCACGATCCCCCATTCCCTGAATCCCTCACTCGGTCCCCCACAGCCGTTTCCGTCTTTCCTGAATCCCTAGCGTTACAGGGTTGGCGGGGCAGAGTGCTCAGAGAGCAGAAGCTCCCAAGGTGGCGCGGGGTTTCTTTGCTGCTTAAAGGAGGCGGACAGGCATCTGCAAAAGGCAGCTGCATTTCTTACACAGTTCCTCGCCGCCAGGCCCCGAGCCAGACAGCAGACCCTTTGTCAACAGAGATACCCCGTCTTTGTAAACCAAGACGGAGGCAGAAAAAGTCCGCTGGCAACACAGACTGGCCTCTGGGGGAGGCCGGAGAGGGAACTGTCTACCGAAGTTCTCATCTAAACAAACAAACAAACAAGAAGGAAAAAAATAATACGCTAGACAAAGAGCCACGGGGAAACAGCAAGCGAACTCCCGAAATTGCACTGTAATGGAAGCATAGCTGCTTTCCAGATTCTCAAGTGCTGGGACAGGCTGGGGGCATGTTTATCAACCTGGTCAAAAGCAGGGCAAATTAAGCTGCATCCCGGCCTTGCCTCCAGAGAATTTAGGATGCAAATGAAACACGCTAAATTTGCATCTGGGACGTGAAGGGGACCAATAAGTAACCTGCACATGTCTTGGGCGTTTGGAGAGAAGAATCTAAGCTGGGCACTGAAGGGAGGCTGGGCAGGGGGTGGGTGGCTGCCCTGTTTCACCAGGGACCCTTTGGTTTGGTCCAGGCTGATACTGAGGCGAGAAGCTAGCTGGCTGGCCCTCCAGGACCACGCCAGTTCACATATGAGACTACACCAGACTTAGGCGCAGGAAGATTTACGTGAGTTTGTGCCTGTATTAACCCCGGGAGATCCCTACCCAATCAGAGCCATTGCGCCAAGGCAAGGAGGGCATTGCCAGGGCGTTTGCATGACAGAAACGAGCATATGGGCTCAAGAGAAACCTTTCTGGGCAGGGGAAGGGAGGGCCATACCCACATGAATCACTCTCTGGTGGTTTCGCTTTGGTTTCAGAACCTGTGGCTAAGGCAGAACGACCAGGAGGGCCCCTGGCCGGGTTGCTTTTTCTCCTCCCAGCTGCTTCTGTCTCTCTCTCAGGCTCCTGGACACAAAACAGCTGAGCAGATAAACAAGTCACCACCTGCTCCCTCCTCCCCCGTGACACCGCCCCTGTCCCCAAGTCCCACCCCTTCTTCTTGCCCTCTCTCCCTCCATTCCTCCCTGAAGCCAAACTTCCCGGCAGCAGCTGCAGCTGCTCGCTCCCCTCCTGCGGCCTCCCCAGCACAGTCTCCCGCAGCAGCTCCTGCCTCACCCATGGCCAATGAGGAACATGTGTACAGAGCCCTGGGCTCTCCCTCCTCCCAGGGCCATTTCAAACAAAACACTTGTGCTTTCTGAAAGTAAGATGTGGAGCTCTGGAGTCCCCAAGGAAAAGGGGTTTATGGCATCCACAGCCCTGGAGCCAACGAGTGTCTGGGCCCCTTGGCCCAGAGCCCCACAGCCAGGCACAGGCAAACTGGGGGGAAGGGGTTAATCTGAGCAGAAGAGGGCAGGAGGGGCCCAGCTCCATTCCCGATTGCAGGGGAGGCTCCTCCTTGGATGGAGGTCAGCAGGAGGCAGCTCAGAGAGGCCAGGAGGCCAAGGCCCAGTTTAAGCCCTGAATGAAGGCCCCCTTTTCAGTAGCATGCACGTCTGTGTCCCCTAATTAACAACAGGAAGGTTGTCACAACAGACTCCGGGTTTGGTGTCAGAAGCCCTGATCGGGGCTGCTTAATAAGTCCCCAGTGCCAGCGGCAGGCACTATGGAGGCCCCAGCTGGTGGGGAAGGGAACCCCAGAGTGCCTCCGCCCAGCAAGGGGCGTGTGTGCCCGGAGCTGGTGGTGGAGCTCCCCCAGAGGTTTTCTTGGCAGTTTAGGGTTTAACTTTGGGTTACTAGGGCTCACCTTAGTTCAGAGGCACATAAGTGAAGACGCTGCAGCTAAGAAGGTGATGAGGCAGGGCCAGCCTGTCTTCACCCCCAAGCTTCCATATTTCTTTCTCTCTTTTCTTTTTTTTTTTTTTTTTGAGATGGAGTCTCTCTGTTGCCCAGGCTGGAGTGCAGTGGTGCAATCTAGCTCACTGCAACCTCCATCTCCCGGGTTCAAGGGATTCTCCTGCCTCAGCCTCCCGAGTAGCTGGGATGACAGGCACCCGCCACCACGTCTAGCTAATTTTTGTATTTTTTGCAGAGATGGAGTTTCACCATGTTGGCCAGGCTGGTCTCAAACTCCTGACCTCCAGTGATCCGCCTGCCTCAGCCTCTCAAAGTGCTGGGATGACAGGCAGGAGCCACTGTGCCTGACCCTTTCTTTTTTTTCTTTTCTTTTTTTTTTTAAGAAACAGATTCTTGGGGGTCTCCTCTGTCGGCTGTGGAACCCCTCCCTGTCTTCCCTGTATAGGGGAGCCTCTTCCTTCTTTCTGCCTTCTCTTTTCTTTCTTGCCAATTAAACCTTCTGCTCCTTAAAACCAAAAAAAACAAAAACAAAAACAAAAACCAGAGTCTTTCTCTGTGTGCAGTGGTGTGATCTTGCCTCACTGCAGCCTTGAACTCCTGGGCTCAAGAAATCCTCCCGCTTCCGCCTCCTGGGTCTATAGATGCACACTGCCACACCCAGCTAATTTTTTTTTTCTTATTTTTTTTCTTTTTTCTTTTTTTTTTTTCCAGATGGGGTTTCACCATGTTGGTCAGGCTGGTCTTGAACTCCCGACCTCAGGTGATCCGCCTGCCTTGGCCTCCAAAGTGCTTGGATTACAGGCACCACGCCAGGCCCAGCTAATTTTTAAATGTTTTGTAGAGACGGGGTCTCCCTATGTTGCCCAAGCTGGTCTCAAACTCCTGGCCTCAAGGAGTCCTCCAGCCTTGGCCACCCAGAGTGCTGAGACCACACTGTGTACTGCCATGCCTGGCCCACATTTCCCCAGAACTCTATCTTTCCTGCTTGTGGACAAGGCATGGGATGGATTTGGTGTTTGGGAAACACAAACACACCTTTAATTTGCTGACTGTCTCGTTCCCGTCTTTACAGGCTGCTGCTGTTTTATGTGGCAGAGGCACTGGCCTGGATAGCTCGCAGCTGGGTTTGAAATTGTTTTTTTTTTTTTTTTTAAAGATGGAGCCTCGCTCGGTCTCCCAGGCTGGAGTGCAGTGGCACGATCTTGGCTCACTGCCTCCCAGGTTCAAACGATTCTCCTGCTTCAGCCTCCCGAGTAGCTGGGATCACAGGTGTGCACCACCACATGCAGCTAATCTTTGTATTTTTTTAGTAGAAACCGGTTTCACCATGTTAGACAAGCTGGTCTTGAACTTCTGACCTCATGATCCACCCACCTAGGCTTCCCAAAGTGCTGGGATTACAGGTGTGAGCCACTGCGCCTGGCCTGAAACTCTTCATGGCTGTGTGATCTTGAACAAGTGACTTGACCTCCTGGAGCCCGTTTTCTTATTAGTTAAATGTTAGAAATATCTGGCTCTGACTCAAAGTTAAACTACTTTTTTTTTTGAGACGTTGTCTCACCCTGTGGCGCAGGCTGAAGTCACTGCAACCTCCACCTCCCAAGTTCAAACGACTCTCCTGCCTCATCCTCCACGCCCAGCTAACTTTTGTATTTTCAGTAGAGATGGGGTTTCACCGTATTGGTCACGCTGGTCTTGAACTCCTGACTTCAAGTGATCTGCCCGCCTCAGCCTCCCAAAGTGCTGCGACGACAGGCGTGAGCCTCCGCGCCCGTGCTCCTCTTTCGTTTTTCAGGTGAAATTAAGCGACAGGGCACAGCTCATGTAAGACACATAAAACACCAACCATTCTGCTGGGACTCCATTTGGTGCTCAATAAAATCATTCGCCCTTTTTTGGTATTTTGTTGGAGACAAAATGGAAACACCAAATGGCCGGTGGACGTGGCAGGAAGAAAAGAGACCAAAAACCCTGTGACTCTGAGGAGACACCTGCAGACCCACTGGGCAGGGTAGAGAGGCGCCCAGGGGGAAGTTTCCTGCCAGGAGGGATCCGTGGGCAGGGTTTCTCCTCCTCGGCACCACTGACATTTGGGCCAGGTATTTCTTTGATCTGGCAGCTGTCCTGTGCACTGCGGGGGGCAGGGGGGTTTAGCAACGTCCCCAGCCTCTGCTCTCCAGGTGCAGTGGTAAGCTGTCTGCCTCCCCCAGTGATGACAATCAGAATGTCCTAGTGGAGGGGGCAGAATCACCCTGAGAGCCCCCCCATAGAGCCAGGAGCCCCCCCCACCCCCACCCCCGCCTCCTTTAGGAGTCTGAGCCAAGGCTGCATTCACAGCAGGCACTCATTGAAGGCTGGGGGACTTCTATTCACCAACATCCCTCTTCCAAACGAGATGCCTGAGAAGGAAGAGCTGGTCGGTCGTGCAGGAGGTGGAGAGTGGCTGCGGGGGGGCGAGGAGCAGCAGTGCCTGCGGTCCAGCCTGCTGGAGAGCCAGGCCGGTGCCCACCAGTGACTCCCCGAGTGGTGCTGCTGCGGTGGCTTCCCCGCTCTGGCTTTCTGTCACCTTGTTTGCCGAACCCAGGTGAATTTCTGAATCAAACTGGAAAGCAATGCGGGTGGAGGCGCCAGATCGGCCATGCCCTTACTGTTGTTAGGAGCTGCGTGACCTTAACTGAGTCATTTGATCTCTCTGCAACTGTTTCTTGGGCTGTGAAACGTGGGGGTTGCAGTCTCCGAGTTTTAAGGTCCCTTTCAGCTGTAAGTTCTAGGGCCTGTGAATACCGCAGTGTGATTAAACTAGCTGGGTGGTGGTCAGCGCTTCCACAGGTGTTTGTTAAGAACTCTTGGCCCAGGCTGGGCGTGGTGGCTCACGCCTGTAATCCAAGCACGTTGGAGGCCAAGGTGGGCGGATCACCTGAGGTTGGGAGTTCAAGACCAGCCTGACCAACATGGTGAAACCCCGTCTTTAAAAATAAATAAATAAATAAAAATTTAAAAAAGAACTCTTGGCCCAGCACCGTGGCTCATGCCAATAATCCCAGCACTTTGAGAGGCCGAGACGGGTGGATCACCTGAGGTCAAGAGTTCGAGACCAGCCTGGCCAACGCGGTGAAACACTGTCTCTACTAAAAATACAAAAATTAGATGGGCATGGTGGCACATGCCTGTAGTCCCATCTACTCAGGAGTCTGAGGCAGGAGAATCGCTTGAACCCAGGAGGCAGAGATTGCAGTGAGCCAAGATGACCCCACTGCACTCCAGCCTGGGTGACGGAGTGAGACTCCGTCTGAAAAAAAAAAAAGAACTCTTGTTGCTGAGAACTACTTCTGTGTGCAAAGCAATGTGCTCTCTGCTATGCACCTGGAGAGATCTTTGCCCCTTTCCTTTGAGGGCTCATAATCTAGTAACAGATAAAAATAATTCCAATAAAAGGCCATAAATGCAAATGTCTCATCCTTTCCAATGGCTTCAGAATCAGGCAGATCTGCGTCTGAGGCTAGGTCCATTGTTACGAGTCCTTGGTTACTGTGGCTCATTTAATCCCAGTTTTTTTACTTGTAAAATGGGCGTCATAACAACTATGTCACAGCGTTATTTTAAGAGTGAAACGAGGCCAGGCGTGGTGGCTCACGCCTGTAATCCAAGCATTTTGGAAGCCAAGGTGGGTGGATCACCTGAGGTCAGGAGTTCAAGACCAGCCTGACCAACACGGTGAAACCCGGTCTTTATTTAAAAAAAAAAAAAAAAAAAAAAGAGTTAAATGAGGCAATATATGGTCCAGGTGCGATGGTTCATTCCTGTAATCCCAGCACTTTGGGAGGCTGAGGGGGGCAGATCACGAGGTCAGGAGTTTCAGACCAGCCTGGCCAACATGGCAAAACCCCACCTTTACTAAAAATACAAAAATTAGCTGGGTCTGGAGGTTTGCACCTATAATCCCAGCTACTCGGAGAATTGCTTGAACCCGGGAGGCGGAGGTTGCAGTGAGCCAAGATGGTGCCACTGCACTCCAGCCTGGGTGACAGAGCAAGATTGGGAGAGTTAAATGGGTCGGGTGCAATGGTTCTATAATCCCAGCACTTTGGGAGGCCGAGGGTGGATCACTTGAGGTCAGGAGTTCGAGACCAGCCTGACCCACATGGTGAAACTTAGTCTCTACCAAAAATACAAAAAGTAGCCAGGTGTGGTGGCGGACACCTGTAATCCCAGCTACTTGGGAGACTGAGGCAGGAGAGTCACTTGTACCTGGGAGGCAGAGGTTGCAGTGAGCTCTAGCCTGGGCAACAGAGTGAGACCCTGCCACAAGAAAAAAAAAAAAATATATATATATATATATATACATATATATATAAAACAATTACCATGGTGCTTGGCACATCATTAAGTGCAAAATAATTGTTAGTGGTAAATATTTATTGGCTACAGTGTGGCAGGCGCTGTACTAGGGACGGAGGAGATGAGGGACAGGACTCTTGGTCTGGAGCAACTCACCAGCAGATAGGGAAAGCTGCAGGGAGCAATGACAGTACCCTGATGGCGCTGTGACAGAGCCAGGTAGGAGGAGCTTCGACACGGGAAGGCGGCAGCCCTGACTGGGGTCAGGCAGGCATGTGAAGCAGTGACCACGCTGTCTGTGGAAGCAAGGTCAGTGGTGTTGACCGGCGTTAAGTAGATAGAGCAGCGGGGAGGTGGGAGCAGCGGAGGTGCCGACAAGCCCGGGCCGCCGTGCTCCTGCACAACTGAATGCACTCGAGCAAGACGGAGTGTACGTGGGATGATGGTGAGAAATGAGCCTGAACGTTGGCTTCAGAAAGAAGGGACCTACACGAGAAATGTTTCCTTTTTATTACACACACCGTTTCCCCTTTCGACCTAACCGCCAGGCAGCTCAGAACAAACATTGATTGATTGATTGATTGATTGATTGACTGAGACGGACTTTCGCTCTTGTCACCTGGACTGGAGTGCAATGGCATGATCTCGGCTCACTGCAACCTCTGCCTCCAGGTTCAAGCCATTCTTGTGCCTCAGACTCCTTAGCAGCTGGGACTATAGGCGCGCGCCACCATATCCGGCTGATTTTTGTATTTTTAGCAGAGACAAGGTTTCACTATGTTGGCCAGGCTGGTCTCGAACTCCTGACCTTGTGATCTGCCCGCCTCGGCCTCCCAAAGTGCTGGGATTACAGGCGTGAGCCACCGTGCCCGGCCCCCATTTTTAGGTTCAAATGTTGCAGCACTTCTTGAATCCAGCTTTTCCGATGTGATTATTCTCTAGCTCCAGCTTCCTCTACCCTGGACCTCAACCTTTAATCTGGTTTCGCGGTCTCCGGCACTTGTTCCATTAATTACGAACTGCCTTGAATCTTTTTGAATACGCTGAACACACATGGTGTGTAAATCAATAAATGAGCTATAAAATACAAGCATGCACAGATATGAGCGAAGCCAGAGGCTTTTTTTTTCACTCGTTACCCAGGCTGGGGTGCAATGGCGCGATCTCGGCTCACCACAACCTCCGCCTCCTGGGTTCAAGCAAGTCTCCTGCCTCAGCCTCCCGAGTAGCTGGGACTACAGGCGTGCGCCACCACCCCCAGCTAATTTTTTTATTTTTAGTAGAGACGGGGTTTCACCTTGTTGACCAGGATGGTCTCGATCTCCAGACCTCGTGATCCACCCTCCTCAGCCTCCCAAAGTGCTGGGATTACAGGTGTGAGCCACCGCGCCCGGCCACAGCCAGAGCCTGTAGAGTGCACTACACCAGGGCAGCAGCAGAGTCTGGCTTGTTCCTGGCAGCGTCCCCAGTGCCCGGTCAGCGCCTGGCATAACACAGGAGCGCGATCAACAGCGGGCGACGCAGAATAACGGCAGGGACATTTCACCCAAAAGAAGCCTCCTCCGTAAAGCGCACCAGGATGGACCCCCAGAGCCACTGGCTGGCTCTATCCCACGTGCAGGTTCTCGACTGGACTTCTTCCTATCTCGTTCACCAATCCTTGTGGCTGAAAGCCTTGTTGTTGTAGCTGGATGGCAAACTACACCTCAAGGACGGATACTCTGTCACACATGCCTGTGTTCCCCAGAGCTGCACCCAGCACAGAACTGGTCACAAAGTGACCTCCCCAAATTTCTGTGGCTTTAGCCTGACAAACACCTGCAATTCCTTATGGCTGAACAAAGATGAATGACCCTAACCCGTTCAAGTCAGGCTGGAATAGCTTCCACTACGATCACACATTTGGTTTTACAGAGCGCTGAGCAAGAGGAAGAAAGAACGGCCTCTTACTGGCCCAAGGTGAAGGTCTTTGCGCACATTTTTCTCAACAGCATAATCTGGTCTCCCGACACAAAAGGCAGGGGAGGGAAGGGACAGCGGCTCCTAATGAACAGAGATGGATGGTGGCCGGGCCTCCGCGACCACCGCTCTGCCCACTGGGCAGGCCAGCCATGTCTCCTGGCTCCTATCAAGACTCAGCTCAGGGCAAAGACTGGGGCGGATGACACATGGGGTGTTCACAGGAGACCTCTGCTCAGGGCTTCCTTCTGACCCCGGAACCTTCCCGAGTGGCCTCTCTCACACTCCCCTCCCTTCCTGTCTCTTTCTCTCTCTCTCTCAGTGAAAGGACTCCTTGGCAAGAGTATCAGGTTTCAGTTATCTGTGTCCTGGGAAATTACAAGATCTTTCCCCTTTCTCTTTTTAGCTGGGATTACACAAGCAGAGCCTGACCAGCTGCTGTCAGCCAGGCCGGGGGATCACGCCAGGCGACCCAGCCAGAGGTGGGCAGGGTCACAGAGTCCAGCTGCCAGGCCTGCTCACCCCTCTTCTTGGTGTGATCCCCTCAAGTCCAATTCCCAGGGACCTTCCCCAGGCATGCTGAGGGCACCGGCTGTCCTGGCCACGTCAGGCATCTGGCCACCAGGTCTCCTTCCCCGCCGAGGGCAACCACCACCAGAGGGAAAAGCGGAAACACCAGGTTATTTGCGACCTGACTACTCACTCCTCCTTTAGAGAGACAAACAGGAGGCCAGGGGAACAGACCGGACTGTGGGAACAGCAGAGGGCAGAGGGCGAAGGGTGGTGATCAGAAGGAAAGGCAGAATCGCCACGCATTCCCTGCTGCTCCAGGCTTGTTTAGAAAATTGGAAAAGGACAAATATTGACCACAGGGGTGCAGGAAACTGGGCCCTTCCATCATCAATAATACATATTCAGCCAGGCGAAGTGACTCACGCCTTGAATCCCAGCACTCCAGGAGGCAAAGGCGGGAGGATCGCCTGGGCCCAGGAGTTTGAGACCAGCCTGGGCAACATGGCGAAATTCAGTCTCTAGAAAAAATTTCAAAAATTAGCTGGATGCGGTGACGCGTGCCTCTGGTCCCAGCCATTCAGGAGGCTGAGGTGGGCCAGGGAGGTGAAGCCATGTTCATACCACGGCATTCCAGCCTGGATGACAGAATGAGACCCTGTGTTTAATAGTAATAGTAATACTAAAATAATACATACTCAGTAGCTACAACTCTGCTTTACAGGATAACTGGGGCAAAAGCGTTCCTGGGTGAAACTGGGTAACCTCATTTGAAAGGTCTGGGACACATGGCCCAAGTTCAGCTTCACTCGCCACTCACGCCAAGTGAAGGTTGAGGTTCATAACATACTAGATACTAGACATCACCAAAGCCTTCATTCTGCAAATGGGAAAACCACAGCTGAAAGCTCACCTGATCTCCCAAGTTCACTCAGAGACTTGAGGATGGGCCAAGCTCCAGAGTCCAGGCCCTGCCCCACTCCGCTCCACCCCATACACCACGGAGTTCCCTGGCCAACCAAAGAAGGAGTGCAAGGTGACTTAAGAAAACAAAAACACGGCCGGGCGCGGTGGCTCACGCCTGTCATCCCGGCACTTTGGGAGGCTGAGGCGGGTGAATCACAAGGTCAGGAGTTCGAGAACAGCCTGGTCAACATGGTGAAACCCCGTCTCTACTAAAAATACAAAAAATTAGCCGGGCGTGGTGGCGGGTGCCTGTCATCCCAGATACTTGGGAGGCTGAGGCAGGAGAATCGCCTGAACCCGGGAGGCGGAGGTCGCCGTGAGCCGAGATCGCGCCACCGCCCTCCAGCCCGGGCAACAGATCGCACCACTGCACTTCGGCCCGGACTCCATCTGAAAACAGAAACAAAAACAAACAAAACTGAGGCAAAAACCAAAAGCTGAGGGCGAAGCAGGCGGAGAATGTGGGGGCAGAGGCCGTGGTGGCGGAGCAGGGGCGGCGATCACCCACGCGGGGCTGCCGGCTGTCTGTGGAAGGGCAGGCGCTGGTGTCCACCGGCCCGGCCTCCGGGGTCCCCGCCTGAGAACGCTTCCACCAGGCCTGGCTGCTGGCGCCTGGTGTTTTCCGAAACGCCGTGTTCGCGCCCTTCACAGCGGGCGCGGCAGAGGCGGGGTCGGACCTGCGGCTCGGATCTCCTTCCCGGGGCGGGTCCGAGCGGTGCAGGGTCCGGTCATACCCCGGCCCCGGGAGTCACGCGGCCGCCAGCGACGCCCCCGCCCGGACCGAGCGGCCCCGCGTGTCACCCCAGGCCCCGGGCCGGGCCCCGACCGACGCCGCGTGCCCGGCTCCCTGCGGGGCTCTCTCCGCCCGGGAAACGGCGCGCAGTGACCGTCCCAGGAGCGTCCTCCGCCGTCCCGGCTCTCACCGCCCCGGGTGTCGACCCCGCGCGCCGAGCGGCTCATGACGCGGCTTCATTCGGCCACGACACGCTGCGCCGCGGGCCCTGGCGGCAGGAGGCGAGGCTGGCGGAGCGATTCGCAGCCGCTTCCTGAGGCTCGAGCTGGGGGCCGGGGCGGGCCGCGGGGGACGGAGCGGGGGACGGAGCGGGGGGGACGGAGCGCGGGACGGAGCGCGCGGGACGGAGCGCGGGACGGAGCGCGCGGGACGGAGCGGGGGACGGAGCGGGGGACGGAGCGCGGGACGGAGCGGGGGACGGAGCGCGGGACGGAGC
>CAUYLG010037010.1:0-27714 GCA_963573385.1 Cacajao melanocephalus
TACACCCTATGGCAACATTCTCCTTGCTCACCACTGGACATCAAACCTCCACCTAGCCCCTTTTTCCAGGAAGGGGACGGGGAGGCCTCCTAGGGTTAGCAGCAGGAGTTGGTTCTCAGGAATCAGGAGCCCTTGAAAGGAAGATGCCTCGTTCCCACACAGCTGAGGGTCACCCTGGGCCCTGCCCTTCCTGAGTCAGCTCTTGCTTCAATTCCTTGAAGCACCCTAGCATCCTTTCAATAAATGCCTGCCCTTTGTGGCTTACAACCAGAGGAACTGCAACTAGCACACTCACCGAAGAAATCCTGCTGCTGCTAAAAACAACCAAGGTCATAGATGAGGGGGTGGAGGATACTCTCATCCCACCTCCAGATTGACAACAAAAAGATCTAAAAACCTCTGTGTACCTGGGACTGTCTACCACTGAAGATTAGCCATGGTAACTTGTTGACTTAGTGATGAACTTCCTGCAGAAGCCCATAGGTCCACCTGGACTCTGCCCAGGCCAGCGTGTTCTGAAAATGGAGGGCTCTGTCACCATTCACTCAACAAATGTTTATTCTGCACTGACCAAGGGCCAAATGTACTAAGAGCTGTGGACACAGCACTCCAACTTACCCCAGGCTACTGAAATCAGGGATGGCTTCTGCAGAAGACACACTAAGGAAAGTCCATGTCACTAGCAGAGAAGAGGCACCAGAAACAAAAAATCAAAAACAAAAAAATTCCAGAAACAGTTTGACATTTGATTTTTTAAAAGTAGTCCTCGTGGGAAAGATCAGAACTTTGTTGTACTTCCTTACATTCATTTCCTGATGACATGATGCTTTTGTTTTGAATTACGTGTGGAGGGTGTCACCAAAATCTTTTGATGCTTTGTGCTTATGTGGATCTGGACCCAACCCCGTGCAAATGTTACCATTTCTGCCTCACAAAGATCTGACAGAATGCAGACGGTAGAGGCTATCCTTAGGAGAGACAGCTCCTCTTTGCAGGAGGTACGCCTAGGTGATAAATCCAACTCTGACCACAAGGTGGCAAAACAGTAAATGACAATTCCTCATATATTTTTTGTGTGTTTATATAAAACTATTGGTTTATATAAAATACTTGCTAAAAATATTTAGAAAAACGTGTGCTCCTTCACACATTTTTGGGTTGATATCTGACATTTTTGCATCATAAATGTCAATTGGCTATAAATAATGTAATTTGTGACAAATGTTAATATTCAAAAATAAAACTGTTATGTCACTATGTTCACATGAATCTGGTGAAACCTAAATACCTTAGTGATTTGAGAGCCACCATCATGTGTTTTAAAAATTTATAACTGAGCTCTTTTTTGATAGTTGGAAGTTGTACATTTTTCCTTTTCTCAGTTCTTAATTCAATTCTATTTTTCCAACATAATTTTGTCTCAATAATTCTCTGTTTTTTCACTTGAAATGTTTTTGATTATCCTATTTCTCTGCAGCAAAAATGTGTATATATTTTTATATTTAAATGCTCTTTAAATGTTCCTCTGATTATAAGGCTCTAAGTGTTGTTTAAAATTTTGCTCTTGCTTGAGTTATCATGACAATTAGTATTAGAATAAAATAGATCAAAACATTGTGAATATATTACCAATTTTTATAGGCAATTATTAAACATAAAACAAAAGTTCATCGGAGATAGATAGGGCCTTTTTCAAAAAAAAATTAATGGGTGTATCCATGGATAAACATTGCTTTTTGCTAGGATGAGATAGGCTTCAGCATCAATTCTCTTCCTATTTTTTGTCTGGTTAAATGTTAGCACACAGAAACCTCATTTATATGAATAAGCGAATAGGAATGGACATTTTGTTTTAGTAATGCATGCAAGTCTTTGAATTCCTTTGGAGATATATATGGGAGAAATTATGCAATGATTTATCTTCAAAATTATTTCTCATTATTTATCATCAGCTGATAACTTCACTGGGTTTTTCTTCAATGCTATTGGAAGCAAACAGGTGGAGACTATCTGAGTTGCAAAAGGATTTGATTGCCATTCATTTGTTAGAGCAAGTTGTTTGTTTACTATCATCAGCAGTGTTTGGAATTGCCTCTCTAGTGCCCCGAGGATTTTACATGGCAGGGCAGTGCTCCCAGGTAAGATTCAGGACAGGTAAAAGATATGCTTTTTCTTTTGTAAAGTGCAAAAGGGACCATTGTGAAAGGGGATTTAGAAAAAGAGTACCACCTTGATTCCTACACTGCAAGTGATTTCTCTGGCAGATCAATTTTAAAAGACTGCACAGGAAATTTGAGGATGTAGAAATTGATCCCCTTAAAACTCCTATACTCCAGGGTGATGCACATTCCACTTTAAAAGTTGCTGGTTCATATTTATTATTATAAAAGTAATATATACAATATTTGTGTTTTTTTAATAAAAAGGTATAGAAGGCATAACATGAAAAGTTAAAGCTCTTCCCTCCCCCGCCAATCACACCCATTATTCCCCTGAGATAACTACTTGTTAGCAGTTTCACATTTATCCTTTAAGAAATTGTCTATGCAAATGCAAGCAAGTTTTATACATGCAGTTGTCCCTCAGTATCCCTGGGAGATTGGTTCCAGGATCCCCCGTGGATACCAAAATCCGTAGATATTCAGGTCCCTGATATAAAATGTTGAGTGGTATTTGCATATAACCTACATACAGCCCCTCATATACTTTGAATCATCTCTAGAGTACTATGAATCATCTCTAGGTTACTTTTTGTATACTACCTGATAAAATGTAGATGTTATATAAATAGTTGTCATACTCTATTGTTTAGGGCAGCGATCCCCAACGTTTTTGGCACCACCAGGGACCGGCTTTGTGGGAAGACAATATTTTTACCGGAGATGGGGAGGGGAGAGAGTGACTCCGGGGACAGGGGTGATGGTTTCCAGATGAAACGGTTCCACCTCAGATCACCAGGCATTAGATTCTCATAAGGCACGCGCAACTTAGATCCCTCGCATGCGCAGTTCACAATAGGATTGGCGCTCCTATGAGAATCTACTACAGTTGTTAATCTGACAAAAGGCGGAGCTCAGGCCATAAGTCTTGCCTCCTGCTGTGCGGCCCCGTTCCTATCAGGTGGCCCCAGGGTTGGAGACCCCTGGTTTAGGGAATAGCGTCAAGAAAAAACATCTGTCCTCGTTTGGTACAGATGCAACCATCCATTGTCTTCCTGAATATTTTCGATCTGTGGTTGGTTGAATCCCACGCCTCGGAAGCCACGGATAGGGAAGGCCAACTGTATTTCTTTTTAATGAAATAATTATACTGTAATATATAGAAGTTCTCTCCTAATTGATCTACACACCCAATGCAATGCCAGTAAAAATTTCCAATGAGTTTTTTGGGGTAGACTTTAAAAAGTGATCCTTAAATTACCATAGAAGGCTAAAAGGGATTTTCCCCTTTCCTGGTTTCTCTTTCTTCTTTCTGGAAATGAGGACTTAAAGGCTATAGCTGATAGCCATTTTGCAACCAATCATGATGGAAAGACCAAAAAGCTGATCACCTCTGGACCTATTCTTACATGAGAAAAATATAAATCATATTTTGTCAACTCTAAGAGGTACATCTCTGCATGTTTCAACATCCCTGAAATTCTTAAATGACAATTTATGATTATATTTGACGGCATTTTTTTTCTTTCTTGGTGACACATAATATACTGGAGTGTCTCACAGGCAATAGTGTCTTAAGATCACTGTAATGCTCAAAATGTCATCCTTTTTAAGTCTTTGTTATTTGGATCCTGGTTGTATGTAGCTGAATACAATATTCCTAGGTGATAGCAGGCTTCCTATTTCACTCCTGGTGGAGTTTCAAGTTCTTTTCCAGGCCTTTAAGGCCATACTAAATCTGGACTTAGACTCTTAGACCTCACTTTTTATCAGCTTAGCATTGCCTCAAACAAACTCGATTTATTGATGTTCCTTGAATAAGCTAAGCTGCCTTCTGCTTCCAGGCCTATGCCCTTATTGTTTTTTGCTTTTCTTTCTTTCTTTCTTTTTTTTTTTTTTTTTTGGAAAGCTGTTTTCTTAGACATCATCACCACATGATATGTTAAATCATCACCACATGATATATTAAATATTATACACACACATAATTAATATAAACTCCACGAGAGTAAAATGTTTACTATTCTATTCCCAATGCCTCATTGTCACTTAATGCATAGTTAAATATTTGTGAAATGAACAAACGAATGTTTTCCATCATGCATGAAATCAACCATATTTTCATATGTTTATTGATCATTTTGCATTACCTTTTTTGCAAGCTGCCTAGTGACATTCTTTGCCTATTTTTCTTGTGGCTTCTTATTAATCATCATCATAAGTAACACTTGTATGGTACTTGAATTACACCAAGAACTGTTCTATTAAATTACTTAACCCTCACCACAATTTAAGAAGTAGGTGCTGTTATCAGCCCCATTTTACATGTAAAGAAACTGAGGCACAGAGAGATTGAGAGACACCCAAGAGTTTGGGCTCTTAGCTACTAGCCCATTGTGTGTCAGAGTCTAGTGTACATACATGTTTTTCCCCATTTATCCCTGGCTGTTGTATTTTACTTTATTTGTACCATAAGATGTTTAAGATTGATATGTAAACACATTTCTGAAACTTTTATTTATGGATCCTGAATTTTAGTGTCTTATTTTTGTAAAAGTTTTTTTTTTTTATTATAAAAGTATACAGAAAGGGAAAAGGGCCTGAGACCAAAAAAAAAAGGTTGGGGGGCTTGATGATTTCAAGAAATGAAAATAAGGCCAGAAGGACTTGAGCTTAGTGATCAAGAGTGAGGAGAGTGGCATAAGTGAAGGATGAGGATAGAGGTGCAGGCAGGGACCAGATTACCTGGAGCTTTGTAAACAATTATATAGAATTTGAATATTGTCTTAATTGCAATGAGAATCATTTGAGAGGTTTTAGGCAAGGAAATGGCATGGGATTTATGGTTTACATACAATAATTATAATCAACTAATAATAGTAATTAACATTTATTAATTGCTTATGATATGCCAGGCAGTGTTTTATAACACCCTGATGGGGTAGGTACTAATATTATTCTCACTATACAGATGAGGAAACTGAGGCACAAAAACATTAATCACATTCAGTTTGCTTCCACTTACTTTTTGCTTCTATGCCTCTTCCCATTCAGAATATACCTAATTTCAACAACGAGATGTCTGATGCCTACTTTTTCCAGGCCGCTGATGTCTCACTAGTGGCCTATAAGTCTTCACCTGGGTAAAGAAAAGGGAAAGAGCAAAGCCACTTAGCACCAGGGCCCCTAGGTCTAAGAGCTAAACAGGTAGGCTCCTCTCATCCATTTGGACCATGCCCATCTGCTCAGGTGTAGCCATGCTGCTGGCCCATTTATGATGACCAAGGGAGTCAGCTCAGCAACCCCTGCTACCATTGCAGCAGGAAATGCCTTGCATCCTGTACTCCTATAGCCATATCGGCAATCAGAGAACTGAGGAATGGGGTCATCAGGATCAACCACAGGCTTCCAGGAGATTCCAGCCCTACAGAAGGAAGAAGCAAGCCTAGTGATGTGGAAGGGGCAGGGAATAGAGGAGCCCAAGGCTTCTTTTAAGCACACATCTAGCCCTAGGTAGCCTGCACCCATGTGATTCCAATGGCCCAGGCCCTTCTCTGGCTGAAAGAAAGAAAAGGCTTAATGAGAGAGCAAAGTCATGGTTGTAAGGGATGACAGCAATGATGTAGATTATACTGCATCATACCCTGACCAGCTATTTCCCCAGTTTTCACCACATAGTGCCCGCAGCTGGTCTCTTTCTTAGCATCCCTCAGTCTTCAGTACCTCTGACTGTACCCTTTCAGAATGATGCCCCATTTGACTTATACTGTTGATTCTTTACCTATCTGCATTACATGGGCTCTGTATCAGCCACCTGCATGCTGGCACAACACCTGGCAAACTGCCTATCTATTTTGCCCCTGCCTTTTAGGAAAACCCTGGAATCCCCAAATCTGTGTCCAGTACTGGAGGTTAGCCCTGTGGGATGTAGCTTGGCCCTGGGCCTCAGCTTAGACAGAAGCACAACAAAGAACACATTCTGCAATTTTACTCAGCAAAGTGTGGAATCTGACTTCTTGTGCTTGTCCTAAATGCCTCTTTCAAGTTTGAAGAGTGGGGAAAGGTATATTGCACCCAAATTGGCAGATAAAAATCTCATTTACACTTTTAATTCTTTTTCCAAATATTAATCCTTTTCAAACCACAAAAAGCAATTCAAATAAAATTATATAACCTCAATAGAAGGAAATTCAGCAATGTCTAGCACAATTACATGCGTATTCACCATTTGACTCAGTAATCCCACTTCTTGGAATCTAACCCAAAGATACAAAATGACATATGCACAAGGTCATTCATTGCACGAGGTCACACATTGTTATTACTATGTATAATAACAAAAGACTGGAGGAAAAAAAATGTCCACCACTAAGGGAGTAGTTGAATAAATTGTAGTGGAGACATGAAATGAAGTACTATGGAATGAGACAGATTTCTACATAGTGAAATTAGGATTAACCGCTGGAATATATTGTTAAGTGGACAAACCAAGTACAGATCACTGTATATAGTATGCTACCCTTAGTGTAAGAAAGTTGGGGAAATACAAATATTTACAGAAACATTTACTTGCATCTTAAATGGTACAATGGAATGTAAATTAATTTAAATGGTTACTTATGGGGGAGGGAGGAAATAGGGTGGAGGGAACAGGCAAGAAAATGAGATGTTTCCAAAGTCCCTTGTTTTACAGCTTTGACTTTAGAATCCTGTCAATTAAAAAGGAAAAAAAAAAATCCCTAAAAGCAAATGACCCTAACTGTGTAGCAAATTGGTAGTGTAACCACACAGAGAAAATGGTTATTTCAGGTAACCCTAGAAACAATGTTTTGACTATACATCTCCCATGGGATATACCCTAAAGAAAAAAGGAACCGTGTTCAGTAGTCTTTTGCTAGTAGTAATACCGGTATTGTTATTTTGAAACTGTTAAATGTATGTTGTAGGATAAAACCAATAAGTATTGTAATAATGTCAGGAATCAAGGTTTTTAACATAAAGTAAGTAAAAGCATGCAGTTATAAAATTTTAAAAAATCTGTAGTCTTTTAGAATACAAATAACCACATGAACTTATAATTTATTTTTCTCTTCTAAAAAGTACATATTTCCTAGTTCTGTTCACCGAAAAGACATAGCAGAATGGTCTCTAAATATTTCCTACCAAAAGGAGCCAATCCTCCTTGGAGAAATCATTGTTTTCAGGTCTGTAACAGGAAAAATACAAAATGTATTTGGAATATCTTGGTTTGCTAGAAAGAAAATGAGATATCAAAGACTAATGGAGTTATGTCAAAAGAACACAGGAACCATGATGAAAGGGTTCTCATTTGCCTATATGGGGACAATTAAATCATTTAAAAGTAACTGCTGTTCATGAAGCATCAAATGCATGAAGTACATGAGTTCATAATGACATTAAAAAACATTGGTTACCCCTGAGTGATACTAGGGCAACAAATCATTATTGCAAAAATTTAATAAAGAGAAAAATCAAGAATTTATGTCACTTTTCCAGTATGAACTGCATTTCAGGGTAACCAAATAGTTAAAGACGTTCTTCTGTATGCAACAATTCCAAATAGCAAATGCAGGAGAAACTGTAGAATTAGTATATCCCTCTTTGCAATCCTTAATGAAATAAGAGATCCAGGCCAAGGCTGCTTAACCCTGGCACTATTGACATTAGCAGCTAGATAATTATCTGGGGGCTGTCCTATGCACTGAAGGATTTTTAGCAGCATCTCTGGCACCTATCCACTAAATGCTAATAGCACTCCCCCATCTGCCACCCCTGCCAACCAGTCATGACAATCAAAAATGTCTCCAGACATTGTCAAATGTCCCTGGGGGACAAAATTTGAGAACCACTAATGTAGGGCAATGATCATGAATGGTTAAAAAAGATTAGGTAAAATAACTGTTGGGAACTTTACAATGGAGGGATCAGGTTGATACCACCTGAACCTATCAATCAATTTTAGCATCACTGAGTGGAAGAGCTACATATTATGTGCTTCCTGATATGATATAATAGGAAGCATGCAACATCACCTGTGATGTGTTGATAATGCCAAAAATATAAATTGAACCTAAATCTAATCAAATGTCTAGCTCTCTAATTCCCAGTTTATGGTGAATATAGGAGATAGAAGAACAAGTTTGATGTTACCACTGGGAAATAATCAGCCAAATCCAGAATGTGGGATATTTTATAGGAAAAATTACTTGATTAACAACCAAATACAATGCTACATTTGGTTTGGATCCTATTTTTTAAATCAACTTTAAAAATGCATCTTAACACAATCAGGGAGATTTGAATATGAACCGGTTTTTAACTATATTTAGGAAATATTATTAAATAGAAAATTGTGATAATGGTATTATAGTTATGTAAAAAATATTTTTCTGTTAGTGATGCATACTCACATTGAGTGAAATTATATCATATCTAGGATTTGCACTTAAAAGACTCCAACAAATTGTTGAAGCTGAGTAAACAGGGTTCATTTTACTTCTCTCTCTACTTTGTATGTATATTTAAATCTTTCCATAATAAAATGACTTTTCAAAACAGAGCAATGGAATTTCTGTTTCCAGAAAGATATAGTAGGTGTACTTTTCCCTATTCTACCTGCTAAGTACAATTATAGACCCTGGATATTGTATAGAACACTAATATAAGAAGACTCTGATAAGTAGATAGTATAAGGCAGAGAGCTATAGACCTCAGAATGACACAGGAATGACATGGCAGTGAGTTCCGTGAGGGTGTTTTTCCCTCATGTATCCTGGACTGGGTGCTGGAGAAGCTGATAACCTGGAAACATCAATGAGCATAGATAAAAAATAAATAAATTTTTAAAAAAAGCTTTAAGTCTTAAAAAAACTCCTGCTCTCTCTAAGCAAAGGAACAGTAAAGGGGCAACTTTTCATGACAGAAGTGTTTTAGGTAATAACCACCACTCTTCTCCAACCAAACACCACAGAAAAAATTGCAGTACCACTCATGCCAACAGAGGCCAAATGCAAAACTTGGACTTCCACCCTTGCCAGGCTGTAACAAAGTGCCCAAAACCCCCATCACAAAACTAATTTGCTCTGGGCAGTAACAAACCCCCTCTGACACAGTGTCAGTGGAGACTACATGGGAAGCCTGGACTTCCATGGCCACCTGGAAATAAGGAGGAGGTCCCTCCTTTTTCACCCACTGGGGCGGTATCAGAGGAGGCCAAGTGGAAAATCAGCACTTTCACAATGAGCCAGCAGTTACAAGCACAACCTCCACCATTACCACCATGGTGTCAGTCGAGGACATAAGGAACCATAACAAGGCATCCAAATCCCTCTCGACCTGGGTGCTATCAGCAGACGCATGGTGGGGAACATGAACTCCCACCTCGCCAAGGAGTAATGAGGAGACCCTCTTCCAAGTATCAAAGGAGGCTGAATGGAGAACCTGGACTTCCACTCCACCTGGCAGTAATGAAGTGGCACTCCCCTTTCCCTGTCAGACCAGTGTCAGAAGGAGCCTGATAAAACAGAAGATCTGAAGTCTCATAACATAACACTATAAATACCCAGGTTTCAATAGAAAATCATTCATATCAAGAGCCAGGAAAATCTCAACTGAGAAAAGACAATCAAGAGACACTAACAACAAGATGACACAGATGTTCATAAAGATCCTTCAACAATAAATTACAAACATAGTCAAGACAAATGAAAAAGTATAAAGTCTCAGCATATAAATAGAAGATATAAAAATAATTAAATGGATTGTTTTGGGGGGGTTGTTCATTTGTTTGTTTGAGATGGGGCCTCACTCTCTCTCCCAGGCTGAAGTGCAGTGGTGCAATCTCAGCTCATTGCAACCTCCGCCTCCCAAGTCCAAGTGATTTGCCTGCCTCAGCCTCCTAAGTAGCTGGGATTACAGGCACCTGCCACCATGCCCAGCTATTTTATTTTTATTTTTTTGTATTTTTAGTAGAGATGGCCAGGCTGGTCTTGAACTCCTGACCTCAAGTGATCTGCCCACCTCGGCCTCCCAAAGTGCTGGGATTATAGGAGTGAGCCACTGCACCCGACTGGATATTTTGAAACTGAAAAACATGGTGACAAATTTTAAAATGTAATAGATGGATTCAATAGCAGAATAAAAGGAACAGAGGAAAGAATCTGTGAACCTGAAGATAGAAAAATAGAAATTACCCAGTGTGAATTACGGAGAGAAAACAGTCAAGAAAAAAATAATAAACAGACCTGGGGAACATGTGGGACTATAATAAAAGATCAAACATTTGTGTCATCGAAGTTAGAAAAAGAGAGGAGAAAAAAGATGAGGCTGAAAAAGTATTCAAAGAAATAATGGCTGAAAATTTCTCAAGACATAAACCTACAGATTCAAGAAGTTAAATAAGCCTCAAATAGGATAAACACAAAGAAATCCATGCCCGGACACATCATAGTCAAACTTCTGAAAACTAAATCTTGAAGGCAGTAAAAGAGAAATACCACCTTGTCTATAGGGGAAAAACAATTTAGATCACAGAGAATTTCTCACCAAAAACCATGGAGGCAAGAAGTAAGTGGCACAACATTTTTCAAGTGCTGAAGGAAAGAACTGTCAATCCGGAATTCCATATCTAGCAACAATACCCTCAGGAATGAAGGGAAAATCAAGACATTCTCAGATGTAGAAAACTGAGAGAATTTGGCACCAGCAAACCTGCCCTAAAAGAATGGTTCGGGCCGGGCACAGTGGCTCACGCCTGTAATCCCAGCACTTTGGGAGGCCGAGGCGGGCAGATCACCTGAGGCCAGGAGTTCAAGACCAGCCTGGCCAACATGGTAAAATCTCGTCTCTACTAAACATACAAAAATTAGCCCCGTGTGGTGGCGTGCACCTGTACCCCCAGCTACATAGGAGGCTGAGGCAGGAGAACCACTTGAGCCTGGGAGGCTGAGGTTACAGTGAGCTGAGATCATACCAACTGCACTCCAGTCTGGGCAACAGAGCAAGACCCTGTCTCAAAACGAAAAAACAAAACAAAAAATGTGAGTAAATAGATTTGTCTTTTTCCTCTTGAGTTTTCTAAATTATGTTTGATACTTAAAACAAAAATTATAACATTATCTGATGTGGTTCTCAATGTATGCAGAGGAATGATTTAAGACAATTAAATTATAAAGGAAGTAAAGAGAGGTAAGGTTCTACACTTCACCAAAAGTGGTAAAATGTCAACACCAGTAGAATGTGATAAGGTCTATATATATAATGTAATACCTAGAGCAACCAATAAGAAAAGTGATAGAAAGAGATACACTTTAAAAACCTTATAGATAAATAGAAATTCATTCTAAAAAAGAAAAGTTCGAGTAACTCACAGGAAGGGAGGAAAAAGAATAGAGAAACAAAAAACAAATACGTCAAACACAAATAAGTAAATACAATGTCAGACTTAAACCCTAACATATTAATATCAAAAACTGGAAACAAAATTAGTCAGGCTTGGTGGCATGGGCCTGTAGTCTCAGCTGCAAGGGAGGCTGAAGTGGGAGGATTGCCTGGGCCCAGGAGTTCAAGGCTGCAGTAAGCTATGATCACGTCACTGCACCTGCACTCCAGGCTGGGTGACAAAACTTGTCTCAAAAAACAAACAAACAAACAAACAAACAAAAAACACCTGGAAACAACCAAAATGTTCTGTAATAGATGAATGGTTAAACATAATGTGATACATCCATACTATGGAATACTATTCACCAATAAAAGGACAAACTATACACAGAATAATTTGGATAGATCTCAAGGGCATTATGTTGAGTGAGACAAAAGCCATTTGCAAAAGGTCACAAACTGTATGATTCAATTTACATGACATTCCTGAAGTGACATAATTACAGAGATGGGAAACAGATTAGTGGTCACCGGGGGATAGGGCTGGTGGGTGGGAGGGAAGTGAGTATGACTACAAAGGGGCAACAGGAGGAATGCCTTTGCAGTGATGGAACAGTTCTGTATCTTGCTTGTGGTGATGCTTATGAGGGTCTACATGTGATAACATAATGTAGAGCTATACACACAACATTGTTCCAATGCCCATTTTCTGTTATACAAGATGTGACCATTGGGGAAAACTGAGTGAAGGTTACACAAAACAAAACAACTATAATCACTGAAAAAGGAATGTCAAATAAAATAGGAGGAAATTGAATTCTCAGCAGTAGTTGTCTACCACATCATTTTCAACTGGAATGTCAAGGGTTTTTTTCTCCTCCTGAATGCAGAGGTTACCAAGTATCTCCAGAGGTTCCAATAAGACTGATCCCAGCCCTCAGGTCTATGTGACACCATGTCCTTTGCTGTTCCCTTGGGCAATATCAATAGACTATAGGAAGCTCAAGTCTTCATCCAGGACCACAGCTGTTGGAGTGTCTTAGTTCATTTGTGCTGCCAAAATACCTGAGATTGGATGATTTATAAGTAATATAAATTTATTTCTTGAAATTCTGGAGGCTGGGAAGTCCAAGATCAATGTGCCAATAGGTTTGATGTATGGTGAGGGTCCTCTTGCTGCATCATGACATGGTGGAAGGCAGAATGGCAAATAGGACCTAGGCTAGTTCTCTCCAGCCCTTCTATAAAGCATTAATCCATTCATGAGGGCCCTCTCTGCCTTTGTCATGTGCCCAAAGACCCCATCTCTTAATACTACCACAGCAGGGGCTAAGTTTCAACATGAATTTTGGAGGGGATACATTCAAAGTATGGCAGGAAGTAGCCCCAAGTACCCTATGGGCTTTCACTAGATGTATCTCCAAATTAAGGAGACACAGGATCTCTTCTGTTCTCCTTTAGACTACAGGCCTCCAGCTAGATCATGGATAAATCCTGTCCACCCCAGCCTAACTGGTGAATACAGATCTTTTCATGTGAACACACACCTTTATTCACACAAGAGTGATTTGTATAAATTAAATATAACCACCATGTTTCCTATCCTGATCGGCCCTCTGCCATTTCCTGACTCTAAAGTTGAAACTAGATTTGGGAATTTCTTGCATTCTGTTTAAAACAACAACAACCACACATGCACACAAATACTAGCAGGGCTTTCAATGTCTCCCAATTTTTTGATGCAGATAAATTGAGCTCTGTTTTATCTTCTGTCTTCAGATTGGACACTTACCCCATACTTAAGACTACTTCAAGTGTGGGAAAGGCCACCATTCTGAGGCTTTTATTTTATTTGCACTCAGAAGAAAAGGTCCTCCAGCATCAGGACTTATTATTTTTAGAGGGCAATGAAGAATTATAAGTCACAACTTCCTGCTTCTACCACTTATATGAAATTAAAGTGAGCATAATTTTCACCTTTGCTTATAAGGGAGATGTGCTCATAGGCATTTCATCTAAGAATTCATTGAAATGGACATGATCAAATATTTATTTGGAATAAATATAAACTATATATCAATACGATGTAAGAATCTAAGTGATTTCACTGAGTGTTTAATGTTACTTGAATTCTTGAAAATGTGCATCACTAATATTAGAACCAATTACACCAAAAGGTAGTTCATCCAATTCAAATTTAGGAACACCCTCATATTTCTCTTATAACACAAAAACTGATATTTATAAAGTCCTATTGATAGTAGTAGTGGTAGTACTAGTACTGGGAGTAGTAGTTTTAGGAATTGTCTCACAGTTAAAGTGACTTAAATTAATTGAAAAAGTGGATTATAAGTGATTAGAGACTCATATTAAATAATATACCCATTGCAATAATGTCTATGTGAACAATAAATATGACTAGGAGAGTACTTTTGAGCCAATTATATAAAAATACAAAAGCAGGGGATGGGACCTAGGCCTCACTAACTTTAAAAAAATTTTTTAGAAATAGTATCTTGCTCTGTCACTCAGGTTGGAGTGCAGTGGCATGACCACAGCTCACTGCAGCTATGGTCTTGCGCTCAAGCGATCCTCTCACCTCAGCCTCCCAACTAGCTAGGACTACAAGCATGCCCTACCAAGCCCAGCTGGCCCTCACTAACTCTGTCCTCATTTCTAGATTCTGCCAAATATCATGGGGTACTTCAGGCGGTGAGCCAAGAGGTGAAAAGACTTAGCTTACTTGAGGCTCACACACACCGATATAATGTTCACTGGCTCCCGTTATTGCAGGCACAACGGACTTCCTCATTATTGAATACTTTGACACCTGGCTCACTGTCTTCCAATCCTCTTCTATTTTTGTCATCAATCCTGGTGATTTTACACTCATGTGGATGACCAAAATGGAGGGAAAATTTCTTACCAGTAGCCAGGAATGAGGAGATATGCTTGAGAGAGGGATTGGGACAATTTCTATCATTTGTATTTTCCATACACACAACACTTGAGCTTCCTTTATTTTTCAAGTGCCCAGTTTAAAGACCTACTTGTTCACTGTAATGTGGTCCAGGGAAAAATAAACAGGCAGTAAACTACTGAACACAATTGTTATACAAGAGGTCACATATACAACATATGGGAAAACAGGTGAAGAAAGTTGGCATATGTCAGCCAGGGTTATCAGAAGCTCCGTAGATTAAGTAGCATTTGACATGGGAGGAGAAGAAAATGTAAGTTTGTGAAGCAGACAACGATTTTGGGAGAGGGAAAAGTAAGTGAAAGTTCCTGGTCATAAGAGACCTTTTTGGGTATATTTTAAGAAATTGCAGGTAGGTCAATATTGCCAAGGGAAGGAAATGACAGACTAGGAATCTAAAGCCATAAACTGGATCCAGATCATAAAGGGTCTTGCATACCATGACAAGGATTTAGCAGGCATTGGGTGACAGTAGGAAAACTAGAAGTACTGTGCCCTGGAGGCAGATCATTTTGCTTGCAGGCATGGAAGAGGTGGAGGCTGTCCAGTTCATCCTGATGAGGGCTAGTGATGGCAAGACCCCAAGCAGTGGTTGCGGTCATTTATGGGAAGAACTGATGTTTAGTTAGAACTAAGATTGATGTGGTGTAGAGACTGGGAGAGGAGACTGCCAAGAATTATGATGTAGAGGGGAATTCACCATCCTGGGGGAATTTGGGGCAAAAGATTCTTTGGGTTCTGGTTTAGACCCAGTTGTTTCTAGTGGATAGGCAGGAAAATAGGATTAGATCAGGTAGACCTCCTTCCCCCTGCCACTATAGATTGAATCCAAGATTTCTTCATGGGCAACAGTGCATGGTGGTGACATTTGCTGAGATAGGCAATACAGGCAGAGAAACAGGTTACAGGGCTGGAGAAAGTTGTGTTCTCAGGTCAGTATTTGTTGACATTGCCCAGGGATCTGCTTATCTACTCTTCCCAGAAGAGGCAGCACTAACCAAACAAAGATTCTGTCAGTACAGTTAGACCAGTGCACTCACCTGGGCCCCTCACAGCCTAAGACAGCTTCTGACCAAATTTCATCTCTGCCCCTCAAATCAAGAGCAGCCCCAACCTGTTCAAGAATATCACCACTGTATCTCAGGCCAAGAAGCATTTACCCAGGTAAAAATTCACCCTGGCTGCTGCTTATTAATATTATTCCAATTATAACTATTATTATTGATGTATATAATTAACACATTATATATATATATATATATATATATAGCAACTGCAGCAACAGATTAGAATTAGCCAAGCTCTGAGTCCACAAACAGATCAGGTAAACCTCCCTCCTCCTTCTACCAGAATTGGAAAGACCTCCAACATCTTCACACTGTCGGTACCAGTTTGGGGAGCCCTAAATGTGCCAGAAAAACTACTGCCAAGAAATGTGACATAAAGGGGAATTCACCATCCTGTAGGAATTTGGGGCAGAAGATTCTTTGGGTTTTGGTTTGGACCCAGTTATTCCTAGTGGAGAGGCAGGAAAACAGGAAGATTAAAAACAGAGAAAGGGATCACATTACCAGAATTCGTGACAAAACTTTCCCTCTCGTTGAGGTGTACAGAGGGAGCATGAACAAACTGAATAAAGTGTGGGACAATACTGACCTTTTTTTTTGTGAACAGATGAAAGTGGCAGGCCAGTCAGTTTCCATTCTAGAGGTCAAAGGACAACAGTTCTAATACATGGAGGGAAAATTGTGGGGAGCTAGAAAGATAGTCTTGATTCCACTATGGAATCTTCCCTAAGATGTAGGACAGCGTATCTTACTCTAAGAATTAAATGGAAAGAATGTGTCTGAAAGTGATGAGGTACTTAGGGAGTGCCAAGGCAAGGGACAAACTTTTGTCATTGTGGTGCACCCACCTGCAGCTGAGCTCCACTAAGAAGGTATGTCTGCACATGAAAGTGTTAAGGCAAATCAAAAAAGGAAGACAGTTTTCAAGGCAAACAACATACAAAAGCGGGAGGGGGGGACAGAGTAGCCTGGAGACAGCCCCAAAACCTGCTCTGCTTACCCATCCACCCACCCTGAAGTGGGATGGACATTTGCCATAGAAAACTTTGAAGTCCAGTTGAGTCCAAGAAAGTTTTCAGGCAAGGGAACATGTCCTAAGGACTGAAAAGTCTTCTAAGTGGCTGATGGAAGTAAGATAAGATACAGGGCAACATACCACTAGAGATAAGAGAAAATTGTAGTGGCCTTTGCTCAGAGAGTTGATATGGGGATATGTAGAAGTAGGTCAGAGAACATGTAGGGAGCATCTGAAGATGGGATCAATCAGAAGGCAATGGTGAATTCTAAGAGAGATCTTCATGAGAATTGCTGGGAAGAATTTTGCTAGTCTTCACAAGAGTCCTCCAATTGGGATGGAACTTGGCTTTCCAATCCCAGGAATTGTAATAGCCACTCAAAAAAAAACCCACTCGAAAATTTGGCACTTAGCCCACTACAATAAATATGGAAACACTATTTAACTTTCTGATTATTACAACCCAAAAAACTAGAAAGTTAAACCAAATGATCAATGACAACTACTTTCTTTAAAACTGTCTAGAAAACAAACTTTTGATGGTGAACTAAAGACTTGGGGATTATGAACCCCAAGTAGTTACCTCAACAGTAGTTATCTTTTCAGAGAGCAATGGCAGAGATAAGAGGATAAGTTTCTTATAAATTCAAACTTACGCTTATCATATGACCCAGTGATCCCAGTCCTACGAATTTACCCAAGAGAAATGGAAATGTACATTCATCCAAAAACCTGAATATGAATGTTTATAGAAGCTCAAAAAAAAACCCAAACACCCTTCACAGGTGAAAGGATAAACTACCTTTAGTATGTCCACACAATGAAATACTACTCAGCAATAAAAGGGAATGAGCTATTAATACACACAACAGTATGGATGAATGTCAAATGCATTATGATGAGTAAAAGAAGCCAGAATCAGGTGGCTACATATTGTATGATTCAATTTATATCACAGAGAAGGCAAAACTATGTGCTAAACATTAGTGTTTACCAGCAGCTGGTGGGAGCAGGGAAGAGTTAACTACAAACGGGCACAAGGGAACTTTTAGAGGCATGGAAATATTCTGTATTTTTATAGTAGTGGTGGCACAATCAGTTGTACACAACTATACATATTTGTAAAAACTCATAGAACCATACATCTAAAAAGGGTGAAGTTTACTGTATGTATATTATGTCTTAGTAAACCTAACTTTTTTAAATGTTGGGTTAAAACAATTTTTATCTGATTATCTAAAGAGGGATACATTGGAAAAAGGACACCAATCTGGTGGGTTCAGGTGTGGACCTAGTTTCAGATCAAGGGCAGGGCCCAAACCAAAAATCCCACATGAATTGACCTATCATTTCTAGAAAGAGAACAGTGTCCCTACATTTCAGGGAGAGTGGGTATGTCCTGAGGCCCCATGATGAGCAATAAAGTTTTACCTGCCAGTTATTGCATCTTACATATAGGTCTCTGCATCCAGGGGATGTGCAAGAAGTTGTTTTGGTTCTGAGCCAAGAATACCCAGAGATTTCTGACCATTTCACCCTCACAAATTTCAAAGAAAGCAGAATTACAGAGTCCCCAGCACATAACTGTTTCCCAAGGCCACACAGGGTTGATGGGAAGAATACAGAAGGAAACAAAACTGGACTTTCCCATTGAATCCGGGGTATAGATTTAATTTATTAACAATTTTTCACCTGTAGGCATTGTTTATGAGATAGGAAAATTGGCAGCAGTACCCAAAATTCCACAAGCAGCACCCAAGATTGAATTGGGCTTAAAGTGCATATATCTTAGGAACCTCAAGGGTTTCTTCTTTTCTTTTTCTAACTTAACAGAGTCATCAATCTTCATAATAGGGTATGGAGAAAGGAAAAACTGCCACAACATAATTACTTTTGATGGAGAAGTCAGCTAGATAATAAAAATCCATCAAAGGGGTCATGTATTCATACAACCTGAGCTCAAATTGGTATAAGGATTATGACTACCTCAAACTCTAACAGAAACAAATCCCATTGCTGTTGATGACAGAGAAGAAATGAGGACAACAGTCCAAAAATTGTTGGCTTGGAAGTAGAGCTATTGCCAAGGCTCATCCACAAACATTCCTGTCTGATTGATTAGAAAACCAAATGGAACTTGGTGAAGGAATATGCTCTATTATTTCAGTTTCAATTTGAGGTTTCAATTTGTCTATAAACCCTTGGCACTAGTAGTACTCTATGACAATTGATTGGATAGATTATTGGGGAAGCCTCCAACTTCTCCATGGGCAATAGCTATATCAATATCTATTGATGTCTACGTCTAACTTATTTATTCTATCATCTAAGTGATCTTGAGAGAGAACTACTAACTGCACAAGAAAACAAATTTTACTTTGAAGATGACTCCTTTGCACAGGAAAAGCTGGACTGGGGGTTCAGGGACTAGAATCTAAATAAGCTCCCTTGCAAAATGGGATTGGATCTAAGAGGTTGAAATTGTGGCCTTTGGACTTCCAAAACAACAATCTAACTTTGAGGATGTCCAGAAACCATGGTAACAAAGCCTGCCTATTTATTTCTGACAGTCAGTAGATTGTTGGACTAATGGGGCATTCAGTACTTGGTGAATTCTATTTGGCATGACCTCTTCGATGTTTCCTGTTGGAAGATCAGTCTGACCTAACAGTTAAGTGCACATACTCTGGAGCCGTTGTTGCCAGCATTCAAATCTACTTTCGTCATTTCCTAGTTAGAGGACCTCTGGCTGATTATTTAACACCTCTTTGCTTCAGCTCCTTCGTAAAGATAAACACAGTAATAATAATGATCCCATTTTAGCATTGTTGTGAGTGGTGGCTTAAGGTAAAATCACCTAGGACAAGCAAGAGCTCTTTCTATTAATATTACTACTTTCATTTCCAGGGGCCCAAAGCATAATTGTGAATGGAGAAATAAGAATTGGGAACATTGGATGCCTTGGTCAAAGTGTGCAATGAGATTATTAACTATAAAGACCCCACAACCAGAGATCTAAGCTGAATCCTCTTCTCTGTATTTTTGTTCCTGGTTGTTAGAACTTGAAGAAGCCTCAGGAACACCAGAGTATCACCCACACTGCTCTCTGATGAGTATGTTGTAACTTTTCCCTTAACAGTTCTGGAAACCCTAGTCATAACTAACCAGTCAGTACAGCATCTGTTAGTCTTCTAGAGCTGTTGTAACAAATTACCATAAACTGGGTGGCTTAAACAGCAGAAATTTATTCTCTCTCATTTCTGAAGGCTAGAAGTCCAAAGTTGGTGTTGGCAGGACCATGCTGTCTCTGAAGGCTCTAGAGGAGAATGTGTTCCATACCTTTCTCTTAGCTTCTAGTGTTGCTGGCAGTCCTTAGCATTCCTGGGCTTGTAGACACACCACTTCAGTCTGCCTCTGTTGTCACATGGCATTCTCCCTATGTGTCTGTCACCATGTCTCTTCTTATAAGGAGACCAGTCATATTGGAATAAGGGCCCAACCTCATGACCTCATCTTACCTTAACTGTAAAAACCCTATTGCAAGGAAAGTCACATTCACAGGTACTGGAGATTAGGAGTTCAACATATCTTTCTGGGGACACAATTCAATCCATAACAGAATCTGAGGCTATAGACATTGTAATGTATCTGAAATCATAATGCTGTCATACATTAGATGGTGGAGCGAAGTAAACATTGAAAGAAGTCTGGTTTTCTACTTGCCTAGAATAATTCCTGTGATGGTCCCAAACCAGCCTCCCTAAGAATTGCTTTCAGGTTACCCCTAGCTGGGGCATAACTTTAGGAAAACTTTGTCAAATACTTCTCAGAACTGGCTCTTATTGGAGGTAGTTCCAAGCTACTCTTGTTAAGTCGAGGCCATTCCAACTATGAAGAAGAATGTCCCCACAACTAGAAACCACCCAATTAAGATATTTTGCTGCTAGGGAAAGGTGGAGGCACTTTCAACTCAAAAACACCTGGTGAATAGCAGACTTCACAGCACAGATATCTCATATCTCCAATCTTGTCGAAAAATGAATCAGGCCTAAGGTTGGACTGCCTAAGGTTGTGAGGTCTTAAGGTGCAATTGAGCTAAAAGCCCTTCCTTTCAGGTCGATGAGCCTGATAAAGCAAAACTCGTACCTATTAGGGCCTGAATGACAACTGTGTATGGAGGCCTTAATACATATGGGCTCCAAGGGTGGGAGTCAGGGGTAAAACACAGTTTTGCAAAGAGTTATAACAATTAGTCTAGGGTTTTACATTTTAAATCAATTAGCTATATGATACAGTCCAAAGTCCAGGCCAGGACTCTACTCAGGTTGAAGAGAGGGTCCTAATATGATTGAGAATTGGTCATGGCACATTGCTAGGTGCCATTTCTGTTCCCAGTGTTGAGTGGGGAGTGGGAGATGACAGAATCTCTTCTTGGTAATGTGGAAACTGGCTCTGGCAGTATACAGGTGGGAGTGGGAATCAATTAGCCCTACTTTGTACATGCATTGCTGTTAAAGTGAAATGGAGTGGCTCATACCTGTAATCCCAGCACTTTGGGGGGTTGAGACAGGAGGATTGCTTGAGCCCAGGAGTTTGAGATCAGACTGGGCAACATGGAGAAACTCTGTCTCTACAAAAAATTCAAAATTTAGCTGGGTATGGTGCCTTAGACCTGTAGTCCCAGCTACTTCAGAGGCTGAAGCTGGAAGATCATTTGAGTCTGGAAGGTCAAGGCTGCAATGAGCCACAACTGAGCCACTGCATTCCAGCCTGGTTACAGAGTAAGACCGTGTCTCAAATAAGAGAGAGAGAGAGAGAGAGAGAGAGAGAGAGAGAGAGAGAGAGAAACACACAGAGAGAGAAAGAGAGAGAGAGAGAGAGAGAGAGGCAGAGCCTTCAATCCTTTCCCCAGGGATAAAAACCACAGACAGAAGTGAGGCTTTCTCCTAGAATGCCACATGTAATGGCCATAAAAATGTACCACTGAGATCTCCTGCTGTAGGAAGCATAGTTGACTGATAGCCCCAGCTGCTACCTGACTTGGTCCACCAGCATGTTTGCACTGAGGCCATGCTTCCCCAAGGCCACCAATAGTCACTGACTGAGCATGGTACAAGTACTACTGCTGGCTCATTCTTGTAAGACACAAGCTTCCTGTAATTCATCTGCCTGGCCCAAACTTTCTTTGAACTGTGCAGCAGTCTGGAACTCTTACTATCCAGTTCCTTCCTACTTCCTTCCTTCTCTCATTTCATAGATGTCAGACCTGGATTGTATTATGAAGGCCCTCCCTGCCTACTTCTGCTTCTTCCTCTTTATACCCATAGGCATTTACCCCAATACATTTCTTGTACATCTAATCTCATCTTGGCACCTGTTTCTTGAAGGTTCTGGACAGATATGAATTGTACTGTTGATGAAGTCCAAGAAAACAGATAGTCAGATGGGGTTTGGGGACTGGATCACTCATCACCTGGTGGGCAAATTGCTGATGGAAACAAATCTTTACCTAAGTTGCAGATGGGAACACATAGTCTTTTCTATAAGGTGATTATCTAAATGCTAAAGATTTCACCAGTAATGACCTAGGAAAATGTGTGGTGGAAGGGAGCACCTTGTAGGTACAATAATTCTGGTATTTGAAAAACAAGTCAGCAAAGTTGGCTGGTTAGTACTAATTTGTATTGATGCGCTACAAAAGGATAATGAAATTGAGGGCTGTTAATAAGCAATTAATGGCTAAATGTAAGAGCCACAGGATCTCATTGGTAGCTTATAAAGATGCCCTTTTCTCTTTCAGTAGAAGAGCAGACATATCAGAGGGGCAGACTCAGGACTTGATAGTTAGAGATCAGAGTTCTCAGGATGATTAATTAATACTCATCCCAGACAAGTCTGTCTTGGAAAAGTCAGAGCCTTGGTTTGAAAAACCTGAGACCTGAAAAAACAGGATGGAGACATCCCAGTAAGAGCTAGAATGCCCCTTGTGCTGAAAGATACTAGTGAGGCCTCTTCTCCATGAAGCAAATGGTTCCCCCTTCAGGAGCTGCCCCAATCTCATCTCCTAGCTGCCAGGATAATAACCTGGATTAAGTTCTAGCATAATCCACCTGGAGATATGGGGAGCATGATAGGGAAGGAAAGAGATTATGTGCTGAAGGGGCTGGAAAAATTAGCTAGCACATATTAGCATGAGCCAGGGATTGGATTTTGAGGTGTTTGATCAAGGTAGTTAGAATATAAGATTGAATAATCCAGAATTCATCAGTTTGAGGGTACTTTCTTGTGAGGTGAATTTAACACCTAAGCAAGTGCATCAGAATGGAGCAGACTCATGGCTAGGGTGACTCTTAGAAGCCTGCAGTAGGCAAAGGTTCATGCCGAGTAAAGTAGAAATGCCTGGGTTGCCCAGAGGATAGCAGAGGAAGGAATAAAGAGGCGGAAGGAATAAAGAGGCTGAAGGAATTGGACATGTTGAAATGGATATATGTGAGGTCAGAAATCCTGCCAGAGGGTTATGTTCCATAGGGGCCCAGGAAACACTATTCACCAAAGCCATAAGGAATGTATGGGTGATAAGGGTACCAGCATCACTTAGAAGTTCAGTGGCGGCTCTCACCTGCAAGCTACGGCTGAGGGTAGGAGCCGTGGTCACGGAGCTGTGCTCATTAATGTCCATGGGGATCATGGGACTTTGAAGTCATAGAGGCCAGGTGGCAGGAGTTAACTGCCAGAAGCCAGGAGGCTGCAATCATCATAATAACTGGCAAGGTCAGGAGAAGGACCAAGGGGGTTTGCTGTGCAAGGAATTGTGGAGATGATTAATAGAACATGGCATGCTTAGGAGAAAAATAGGCAACAAAAGGTGCTACTTAACATGTGTAATCAGAAAAAGTCAAGAGTGGAGGGTGAGGAGGCTGAGGACAGTTACCTTAGTGAAAAGTGTGTCTGTAAAGGGGTAACAGGAGGAAGATCTTTGTGGTGACAGACACTTCTGTATCATGATTATAGTGGTTATACAAATCTATACTTATAAGAAAATGTCATAGAATGATCCACAAACATACAAAATAGTGCACACAAAAACTGGTAGAATCTGAGTAATCTCTGTAATTTAGTTCATTGTATTGTGCCAATTGATTGCCTGCTTTGGAAAATGTACGATAGTTATTTAAGATATCACCATTAGGGGAATCTGGGTGGTGGGTCCATGAGACCTCCCTGTACTATTTTTGCAACTTCTTTTGAGTCTGTAATTATTTCAAAAGTTAAAAGAAAAAAGAGTTTTCTAGCAAAGGTCAAATCTGAGAGGCATATTAGCATAAAGAATAACAGCGGCCCTCCGGCTGGAAACAGAAATCTGCGTAACTGGTTTGTTATGAAGCAATAGCTACCTGAAAGATGGAGAAATTGTTGCAATTCCACATTTTTGTGCAGAGCAACAACAAAGTGTGTTTTAGGTCCAAAGCAAGGAAGACACCGACAATAGCTGAAATTCTGTTGGGTTTTGTTATTGAGATACATTCAACAGGATACCTTTTCACAGGCCAAGCAACAAAGCCCCACATCAAAACTTGCAGTTTAGCAGCAACTTGGAAGAAAATCCACGGACAATAGTGGGTCACTCTTTTAAGAAATGCTGCATCACCACCTGTCTTGATGGCATGGAGTACAATGTTGTGTGGGAAAACACACACAGTTCCAGCTCTGAGCTGAGAAGTGATTTGGGATACTTAGGTTCTAGATGTGAAGAAATTCTAGAAATACTTTAAGCAATTTACATTGCTTATATTTTTTATGTACTCACAAGAGTGATATATGGAAAGATAATATATCTATATAAGCCTCAAAGAACTCTTTTGACAAATAGAAATAAAAAATTACAAGTACTGAGAAAACAGCATGGCATGCTTTAATTGGCAGCCTTTTTACTTTATGTGTTAATACATAAAATAATGGTACCTCTTACACTCAATGGCATCTTAGATTTGATGAAATACAGTATCTGGGGATGGCCCCTGGCCAGGCCTCAGTGAACATCTTTCCCCCTCACGTAGCCCAGCCCTGACCATGGCTTTCACCTCTGCCCTTTACACCTTGAAGATGCTCATGCCTAAATCAGGACCCACACACCAGCCACTCCTGGAATGAGGCAGTCCCGACCTAGAACCTTCACTTCACCATGCTGGAGGCTTGACTTCTGCTCCCCAGAACATGAGGCATTTGCACCCTTCAACCTGCTTCAACCCCTATATCAGGGGCCTCCTCTGTTTTGCATCCATACCCCACCTAATCACTCCAGCCTGCACATGGGAGACATTTGCAAGTAACAATAGGAGCTATGAGTCACCTCCAGGAGGCAGCAAAGGGGAACAAGGCCAAGGTTGACCATTGTCATCTCGCTGCAGCAGCCATCTGTCTGGGGAAGCAGCTAGGGTTTTCTTCCCATCACGTCAGTATCATCTGCACAGCCACAAGCTCTGGAAGGAGCTACTGGTTCAATTCATGGAGAGAAAATGATACAGAGGAGGAGGAGAACCCTAGGTCTGATTGGGAACTGTTGGGTTCTCTCCTAGGCCTTACTGTAGGCAAAGGCTATTTCATGATGAGAAGGGCAGGCCTGAGAGCTTCAGTTTTGGCAAAGTCATCCCATGGCATGAAAAGCAAAAGTGAGAGCCCTGATCTTTACGTGTGTGGAATGTTTCAGTTTGTAAGTGCCAAAGGGATGCCTCCCGGCCTGCTCAGCAGCTGCCTAATCATGTGAGGGCTTTACTGTAAATAGGATACAGGGGACTTTGGAAAAGAACAAATTTTAAGGGGTAGCATTTGGGCAAAACTATGAAATTTTAAATTGGTATAAAATGAAATGTTTCTAATAAATAATCTATGATCTTTCAGTAAATTTGAATGACTTGGGGCTCCATTTTCAATGATTTTATGAGCCAAGTAGATTTGTTTCAGCTTTTGGGGCAGTTTTCTTCTTGTGGTTCTTTTGATATTTTTGTTTTTATTTCAATTTCATTTTAAGGCAAGTAATCTTATTCCGTCTTTGGTTTTTAAAGTTTTCATATGGGCTGAAAACAAATATCTCCCAAAGAGCAGTTTATACTTTTATAATTGTTTACTGAGTTCATTTTAAAACAATTTTGCTGTTCTGGCCATTTAAAAGAAATCATCAACAATGTTTCAATGATTTTGCATTTTATCTTCCTTTTATATTCAATAACATTTACACTGTCTCTTTTTGATATCATACACTTTTGTGTCAGAGTTGACAATGTGAATGTTCCTAGACTTTCCATTTGGACATTTGATTAAATTTTAAACCCTATGTGGCATTTTTAAGCTTTATAAAAATTATATATTTGCATGTCTTTCAGAATTTGGGGAACTATTTTTGTATATTTTAATTTTTTATATTTTCAATCTAATATAATGTATAAGTATATTATACATGTTCTGTTTGGCAGTTTTTATGAAATTTTTAGTTGCAAATTAGTTTAAAATGCATGCCTCCAATCACCATTTATTTTTGTTTTTCGCTGTGGTAAGAACACTTAATATGAGATTTACCCTCCAAACAAATTTTAAAGTGTACAGTACAGCATTGCTAATTATAGGCACAATGTTGTACAGATCTGTAAAACTTCTTCATCTTGCCAACTCCCCATTTCCTTCTCCCCCCAGACCCTGGAAGTCACCATTCTACTCTCTGCTTCTATGAGTTTGGCTATTTTAGATACCTCATATAAGTGGAATAATGCAGTACTTGTCCTTTTGTAACTGGCTTATTTCACTTAGCACAAGGTGCAGGTTCATCTATATTCTCACATATGGGCAGATTCCCTTTTTTAAAAAGACTGAATAATATTACATTATATATATACACACACACACACACACACACAATGTGTGTATATATATATATATATATATCCATATATATATATACAATATTTTCTTTATCTATTTATTTATCCATAAACATTTAAGTTGTTTCTACATCCTGGCTATTGTGAATAGTGCTGTAATAAACATGACAGTGCAGATATCTCTTCAAGATTCTGACTTTAATTCTTTTGGATAAATACCCAGAAGTGGGATTGCTGGATCATACGGCAGTTCTATATTTAACTTTTTGAGGAACCTCCACACTGCTTTTCAAAGAGAATGTATTTTGCATTCTCATCAACAGTACACAAGGGTTCCAATTTCTTCACCAGCACTTGTTCTTTTTGTTTAAATATTACCCATCCCTGAGATAATCCAAGATGGCCGAATAGGAACAGCTCTGGAGTGCAGTTCCCAGCAAGAATACAGAGGGTGAGTGATCACTGCATTTCCAAACAAATTTGTACTGCCCACAAACCAGGAGATTCCTGGGCGGAAAAGTGCCATGAGTCTCCATCATGGCTGTTTCAGCAAGCGCAGCGGGTTTTCGCACAAAAACTCACAAAAGTCTGGGTGCCGTTTAAACTGGCACCTGGAACGTCTGGGAGAAAGAGTCGCCCATTCAACTGAAAAAAATGGGGCTGAAACAGGGAGCCAGGTGATCTGGCTTGGTGGCTCCCACCCCCACAAAGACCAGCAATCTGAAATGCTCTGGATTGAGAGTTTCACAGAAAGCACAGCTGGACCCAGGAGGGTCTAACTCTGTGGGGGGAAGGGCATCTGCCATTACCAAGGCAGTCCACCATTACCAAGGCAGTCCACTGTTACCAAGGCAGTCCACCATTACCGAGGCAGTCCACCATTACAGAGACAGTCTGCCATTACTGAGGCAGACTGCCATTACCAAGACAGTTCTAACTATACCTCTATAAACAAAACCACAAGGAAGTTCACACAGCAGCTGGGTAGAGCCTACAGCAGCTTGGCAACACCTCTACTGGCAGACTGTGACTAGGCTGCCTCTTCACTAGGCAGGGCATCTCTGAAAAAAGGCAGCAGAATGACAGGAACTTATAAATACAGCCCCATCTTCCTGGAACAGAGCACCTGGGGAAAAAGGTGGTTATGAGTTCCGCTGCAGCAGACTTAAACTTACCTGCCCAGCAGCTCTAAACAGAACAATGGAGCTCACAGCTTAGC
>CAUYLG010037011.1:0-38831 GCA_963573385.1 Cacajao melanocephalus
ATTCTAGCCTGGGCAGTAGAACAAGAATCCTGTTCTCTCTCCCTCTTTTTCTTCCTCTTTCTTTCTCTCGTATATTCTTTTTTTTTCTTTCTTTCACTCTCACTTTCTTTCCTCTCTTTTCCTTTCTTTCAAAAATAAAAATAAAAATAAAAATAAAAAGACAGTAACAGTGAACAGTGAAGATGTGGACATTCTAAGAGATATTTAATATATTTCTGTTTGGGCTAATAAGAAAATGCAGGTCTTATTTTAGAGATTCAGGTGGATACTATATATCGTTATTGAACTATGTTATTGACTAAAATATCAATAATTTCTTGGATTTTTACAGAAAATATGAATCTTCTAACAAGTTAGTTTAAAATAATTCAGCCTTGACACTATTGATGCTTTCAGTCAGATAATTTTTTCTTGTAGGAATCTACCCTGTGTATTGTGTGTATGTATTTAGCAGCACAACTGGTCTCTACCTGCTAAATGCCTATAGCCCCTCCTTTCTTGAGATGTGATAATAAAAAATGTCTCCAGTTGTTGCCAAGTGTCTCCTAGAGTGAGGGTGAGATTGTCTCGAGTTTTGAATCACTAGTACATGATCACACAAGAGGAAGAGATCCAAATCTTGTTTTTAAAAAATAGAAATGAAAAATAACAACTTCTGTAATACACAATTATTTGTTATAATTTTCTGTTTTTCCATTTTAGAAGTATATTTTCTTTTTTTCTTTTCTTTTTTTTGTTTTTTGAGATGGAGTTTTGCTCTTGTTGCCCAGGCTGGTATGCCATGGTGCCAACTCGGCTCATTGCAACCTCTGCCTCCCAGGTTCAGACGATTCTCCTGCTTCAGCATATCCAGTAGCTAACATTACAGGTGCCCACCACCATGCTCAGCTAATTTTTTGTATTTTTAGCAGAGACAGGGTTTCACCATGTTGACCAGACTGGTCTCAAACTCTTGACCTCAGGAGGTCCACCTACTTTGGCCTCCCAAAGGTTGAGATGACCGGTGTGAGCCACCATGACCGGACTAGAAGTATGTTTTCTAATGTTAGGATTTTAGAAAATATTTATAGTGATGATAAAAACTTATTTACGCAAGCTACTTCTACAGTTAATAGTACCTATCTGTACATTTGCTGCTTTAAACAAAGTGACTACTTCCTTTACGTGAGAGCTTACAACATAATATAAAGAGGTCAATTTTAAATCATCTCATTTTCAAATGACATTTTATAAATTTGCACTATGTGGATGTACTATTTTCTATAAATTTAAAAGTATATAACTTTCACGTTTCTGTTAATATTTTTAATGCATTGTAATTTTTTCATAAATTTACATTTTTCCATTTTTATCACTTAATTTCACTTTCAATGTTCATTACTTAATTTCAGCAGAGATTTTATAATTTCAAGAAACCAAAATTGTCACTTACTTTAAACATACCACTTTCTCACAAAAATAAATCTAGAAATCTGGACATTAGAAAAACATGGTGAAACGTCTCTATTTCTCACAAACGTGGGAGAAATAATTATTCATTAATATCCCCTTTGTAATAGTAGCGACAATGAGGTAAATTGTATTTCTAATTCCATCTTCTGTTGTTAGTTATAAGTCAAGATCTTGCTCTATCCTTAAAAAAAAAAAATAAAACAGTGAGATTGAGGTTCTCAAAATTTTCTGCCTCAAATTACTCTAATTAGTGATGATGGTCCCAGATGGCTGGGTTTTTTTTCGTGGATTGAGGGGAATTAGAAACAACTTTCAGCCGGGTGCAGTGGCTCATGTCTGTACTGCCAGCACTTTGGAATGCAGATGTGGGTAGATCACTTGAGCAGGAGTTGAAGACCAGCCAGGGCAACATAGGGAGATCCGGTTTCTGTAAAAAAAAAAAAAAAAAAAAAAAAGCCCGGAGTGGTGGTTCCTGTCTATAGTGCCAGCTACTTGGGAGGCTAAGGTGGGAGGACTGCTTGCCCAGGGAGGTCTAGGCTGCAGTGAGCTATGATCACGCCACTGCACTTCAGCCAAGGCGACAAAGTGAGACTGTCTCAAGAAAAAAAGAGAGAAAGAATGAAAGAAACAAGTTTCTCCATGAAGGGGTTTTCAATTTCTCAACTCTAGTTGAATGTAATGATCTCTTCAATATTGCATATTTATGTCTAGAAGTCATCCATAGAAAATTTGATTTAATATGTCTGGGAGGAGCTGGCCATAGGCACTATTTTAGAACCCCCTGACTGAGAAACATTGCTGGAAGGAAATATTTTCAGCCATGATCAAGCTATATACAGTTTAAGAAAACTCTCAAATAATTTTCATGTATCGTTTTTAAAGGGCCATGTTCTTAACAGTGACAAAGCATATTCTGAGACTTAACTATTCATGAGCAAAGAATCAGTCTCTCTCTCTCTCTCTCTGTCTCCCCTCATTCTTTTTCTCTCTCACTCTGCTTCCTCTGCTTCACCTCAGAAATCCTTAACAGGTACCTCCCAATGCAGAGTTGGGAAGATTTTGTGCGGAAGAGGATGCTTTCTTTAACATTAGAACTAAATCTAGAAAAATGATGTCCAGTGCCGCCATTTTCAACTGGAAATTTTCTTTCTTTTCTTTTTTTTTTTTTTTTTTTTTTTGAGACATATTCTTGCTCTGTTGCCCAGGCTGGAGGGCAGTGGTGTGATCCTGGCTCACTGCAACCTCCGCCTCCTGGGTTCAAGTGATTCTCCTCCCTCAGTGTCCTGAGTAGCTGGGATTACAGGCACGTACCACCACTCTCAGCTAAATTTTTTTTTGTTTGTTTGTTTTGTTTTTTTTTGTTTTTTTAGTAGAGATAGGTTTTCACCATGTTGGTCAGGCTGGTCTCGAACTCCTGACCTTGTGATCCGCCCGCTTCAGCCTCCCAAAGTGCTGGGAATATAGACGTGACCCACTGCGCCCAGCCAATGAACTGGAAATTTTCTGAAAGAATATGGAGACAACAGACAAACCTGTGGTGAGGGAGATAGCTTTACATGAGTCTTCTCATTCACAAATCCATCCAGAACACTGCATTCTTTCTGCCTTACTGGCTTATGTAACCTAGATGCTAAAAGTCATTCTGAGAGCCTGACATTACCAGCTGGTGTGCCAGCTCCCAATCCCATTTTATGTTTGCTCCAGATTACAAAACTACTTCCTTGCAGGGTTGTGTGACTATGAAAATTTGGTTAATATTTTTGCATCTCTTATCTCATCTATAAAATGAAATAAATAGACTTGAGAGGTTTTAAAATCTATTCTTGCTTCAATAATTTATTTTCTTCTTTGCAAGACATTTGGCAAAGTGATTTAATTACTGTTAGGAGCTTTAAAACTCCAATGGTATATTTTAAATTAAATAAAAATGTTTTGGATATTTTCTGGCTTTACTCAATTATGAACCCTCCTCTTCTCTTTCTCTTCTGTCTGTTTTGTCTTGGCATTTTCTCTTCTGAGATAGATAAGGTGATAGATTATTATTTTTCTATAGAGAGAAATTGATGGGGTAAGTGTGAAGCACAGAAGATAGGGAATAACCAATTAAGTAATAGAGAGAAGAGAGAGGAGGAAGTGAGATCATAGATCCAAATGCTCACGACTTTTAAAGATGAGAACCCATGATAATGAGGTGTCAGCAAGGTCAACTAGATAAGTACTAAACTTAGAGGATTCTAGTTACATCGGCATTGTAGTTTGTAAGTTGATTGCCTTCTTTCTGCCAGTCCCCAACCACAGAAGACTGCCACATACTCTCCTTCTGCTTTGACAACTCCCTTTAGGCCTTCTCCTCCTGCAAAGAGTCATGCGTTATAACCCCAAAGCCCCTGCACAGACGTCTCTCACCCCCACTGTGGGCAGGTGCAATCATTCAAAATATACACAGATGCCATGGAGAAAAGGACATTATGACGGCATCACAATCGATCTCCTCAGTGCTCAAGAAGTCATGTCCGAGTGACCTATATTCATGTACAGATTAGGTCAGATGGAAAAATGAAAAGTAGTGACAATAAATCACCCTGTAAACACAGGAGCTCATAAATAAATAAAACCCCTGTGGGTAGGAAACTCAGAGTTGAAATAAGAATGCCTAATAAATGAAATAAATTATAATCATAACATAAAACTTCAGGAAAATTGGTATGAAAAATTTATAATATCTGTAAATATGTCTCTACCCTGGATAAACTGAATGAGGGAGGTTGCAAAGGGTAGCTAAGTGACAGATATGACCTGAATTTAGGAATTGAATAATTCTGTATTGACTGAAACTTTAAAAAATAAAGTGCTAGTAAGAGAAAAAGTAAAGTAAAAGCAGTACAGTAATAGTAAAAAAAAAAAAAAAAAGTTTCAATGTGTACAAGCAAAAAAAAAAATTCCTTATTTTAGCCTTTCTTAGTTTCTGGTAGTAACCACTGTTAGAAACTTTTGTGATTATTTATAGATACGCACATATGTATGTATGTATATATACACATATATGCTTCAAATATGCTTATATTTCACATATAGTTACAAATATAGAGCTATATTTGCATTATAAATTCTCATATACTTTTGACACAAATGGGTTCAAATTTTAAATCTTCATGTACATTCTGCTATTTTTTTTCCCCCATTAGATATGGTCCTACTTCCTGGTGCTAGGCCTGGCTCTACCACTTAATACTTGTATAATCTTAAAACATGCTTGCTGCTCAAATTCTCTGTGCCTCAGTTTCTCAATAAAAATGAAGATAATAGCAATACTTGCCTCTTAAAGTTGCTATTAAGATTAAATATACTACAAGTCTTAGAATAGTGTTCACATATCAAAAATGCTATGAAACAGCTTTTATTTTGATTGTCATCATCAATGTCATCTTCATCATTACACACAGTGGATGGTGTGGTACTTTTCTCAGATCCCCTCTTCATGTTACTTCTGATGACTCACAATCATGCCCCTTACTGGTAATCACCCTTTACCACAGGGAACAGCCATGCACAAAGCTATGTTCACATTCCAGGGTACATTCCACAGCCAATGACTGGGCCATGTGGTGATACAACTGCTCAGCCTCCCTAGCCACAATGTGGATAATTCTGAGGGCCATCCCAGATCCAGAACTCTTTTGTAGGATTATGAGACAAGTTTCTTTGCTCAATCCTATTTTCTTCATTCACTTTATACGTGTACATGTAAATTCTGAAACTATCAACAATAAATGTGGTTCATGCAATTTACTATCTCAGCGTTTGTTTCCAAGAAACCCCCAAATCTGAAACAATTAATTCCAGAGGTAACCCTAGGGGACATGTTCTTTTTTATTGTTTTTGTTTTAAGACAGGGTCTTGCTTTGTCACTCAGGATGGAGTGCAGTGGTGGGATCATAGTTCACTTTATCATTCATCTCCTGAGCTCAAGAAAGCCTTCCATCTCAGCTCCCTGAGTAGCTGGGACTAAAGACGTGCAGCAACATCCCTGGCTAATTTTTCTTATTTTTTGTAGAGACAAGATCTCACAATGCTGGACAGTGTGGTCTCAAACTCCTAGGCCCACGGTATCCTCCTGCCTTGGCCTCCCAAAATGCTGGGATTACCAGCATGCACTACCATGCCTGCCCAAGGGGGCATACTCTAACATAAAACTTTTTATTTGTATTACCACTGATCAGCCAGTACTAAAGACACTCCAACTTGTGGATGGTGGAGTATAGGTAGCTTGCACTGTATTGTAGTGTTTGGTGTTCAAACTTTCACTGGTGATGAAGTGATACCTGTGATGTGTGTTTGGTGTTAAAACTTTCACTGGTGATGATGTGATATCTGTCAAAGGTGAAAGGTGATGCATCAGCTGATGAAATTTCTCTGGGTTGTGTGATATATGAGAAAAATGGTAACTACAAGGCCAGTGAAATTGGGTGACTACCATTGATTTCCACTGATTAGTTAGAGAGATGAGTATAGCTCAGCCTGATTAATGAACCATTCAAGGCAAAGTGTGAATGACTACAAGTAGCTTTTAAGTGGCTACATTTAAGAAAACCCTAATCTCCTGTAGCTGGAGGGCAGAGAAAATGAAAGACCACTCTCAGGGCTTAAACAAAAGTGGAGCTTCAGAGAAAGTTGACTTCTTAGTCCCGGAAGATCTCCTACACCAAGGAATTTATCTCCAGCTCTGGAAAGAACGGAACTTGAGAATTGTAATGGTGACAACTAAATGGTTACATTTGAAAACCTTAAACACCCAGATTCCCTTAACGTTTCTGTGTTTGCAAAAGTGGTCTCCTCCTCCTTGTTAGGTGACAGCAGTGCTCCCTGTTCTTCTTCCTCTCACCTACCACACTGACTTGAGATCATGCAGAGGCCTCATATAAATCAGAGACATTATAAGACAATGCTTACTCCTTCAGAATATCCTGATATCCATACTCATAATAAGGACCAAATTCCAGCACAGTCTAGTTAGGAAGGTATCATGCATTCCTTTTTTTTTCCTTATTTTTTCTACTTTTTTGGTTTTTGTTTTTGTTTTTGTTTTCAGACAGAATCTCACTTCTTCACCTAGGCTAGAGTGCAGTGGCATGATATCGGATCATTTCAGCCTTGATCTCCAGGACTCAAGAGATCCTCCCACCTCAACCCCTAAGTAGCTAGGACTACAGGTGTATGCCATCACTTCTGGCTATTTTTTTTTTTTTTTTTTTTTTTTGTAGAGAGAGAGTTTCATCATGTTGCCCAGGCTGGTCTTGACCTTATGATCTCAACTGATCTACCCGCCTCGACCTCCCAAAGGGCTAGGATGACAGGCATGAGCCACCACACCTGGCCATATTCTAAGGGAAGATGAAACTCTGTACTAAAGTTGCTGAAAGATCTGGCAAATATGTTTTGGTAGGAATAGAAAGAGTATGTAACTGGATCCTGAGGGTTCTGGATCAAGGGGGCAGAAGGTAAAGTTGAAAGAAAAATGTATGAATAAACATTCAATCTATAGGTCTTAATACTATGTCAAGGACCACTGGAGATGGTCTTTGCTAGGAAGGTCTTTGAAAGTGAAGAGAAAGTAATGATTCACACAAATAAGGGGAAAATGCTAGAAAATACTATAACAAATAAGGAAGGAGGGGGTCAAAAGACAGAAAAGTGAGCATGCTATTATAGAATGGAAGCTTTCTAAGGTCAGAAAACTCTCCAGACCACAGTGTTCATTGAAATGTTCCAGAGGATACTTCATTTATTACAGCAATAAGGCTTGTGCTGATGACAGGGATAGTGGCATTGTTGAGAAGCTGAGTGTGGGGATCATCTGTAGGTCAATGTAAAAGGAGAAGTTGTCACAGAACTAAACTTCCTTATAGTAATGAAGATAATAGGATTGTGAAATAACGGTGATAAGGCAGTGGCATAAACTGTCAGAAGTATGGTGCATGCAATCACTAAATTAAGTGAGAAGATTGAAAGAGCAGTCAGGGGGCTAATCAGCAAAGCTATGAATATGGTAAATGGAACACAGTATCCCTAGAAATACTGGTAAGAAATACTTGCTTAGATTTTGTTTAAGGAATCAAAATTATATGTATGCTCAGGAGCCAGCAGGAGGAGGCCCCAACAAAAATCATGATCTCTTATCAAAGCCCTAGTGCATAGAACACCACAGCAAACATACTCAGTAGTCATTTCTTCCATCTTTCCCAAAAGGAACCTATGGCCATTTGCTCAGGCAAGCATGTAATCACGAAAATTAAGTCTGAATTGACATTGACATTCAGGCACCCAAGCACCATCATAGCACTCTGTAAAGAGTAGGGGTGTAGGGAGGCTAAGTGATAACTGAAATATTGGCACATACAAAAATTAAGTGTGTCCACAGACTTATCCAGTGGTAATTTGCCCAGTTCCTGAATGTATAATTGGAATAGACATACTAATTGTCAGCAAAACCTGCATATTGGTTACTTGATCTGTGAAGAAATTCTCTTAAGAAAGCCAACTGGAAATTTCTAAAAGTGTGACACTTCCTTTCAAAGCAATACTACATTACAGAGGAAATTCAGAGATTAGTGCTACCCTCAAAAGCTTAAAAAATGCAACTTGTGGCTCCTTTCATACCACAACTTAATTGACCTGACTGGCTCTTAAAAAAAAAAAAAAAAGATGAACCATAACAGAGGACCATGGATTATTCAAAACTCACCCAGGGAGTACTCCTATTTTCAGCCTCTACCATATTTTTTGCTAGAGCAGATTAACATAACTCTAGCTACAGAATGTGGCCATTGACTGCAGCTGCACTCTTTTCTATCCCCATCAAGAAGGAGGTCAAGAAGAAGATCATTTTCATGTGTGATGAACAACAGTACACATTTTCAGTCTTGGCCAAGAGTTATATTAACTTTCCCTCATTCTGACATAATATACTTTGAAAGAATCTAGACCATCAAGGGCATCTAGCAGAATATCACACAGGACCACTAAATGGATGACATCATGCTAGTCAAACCAAGTGAGAGAAAACTGGCAAGTACATTGGAAACGTTGTTAAGACATATGTGCCAGAGAGGACAGGCGATAATCCCTACTAAGATTCAGGGGCCCTCCACACCAGGGAAGAAGTTCTTAGGATTCCAGAGGACTGGAAAATGCCAAGACATTCTCTTTAAAGTAAAAAATAAATAATTTTCTCTTAAAATTTCTACCACTCAGAAGCAACACAATAATTGACAGGTCTCTTTGAAGTCTTTGGAATATAAAAGAAGCAAATTTAACAATTTAGAATATGTTTTAATACTAAACAAAGAAACAAAAAAGAAATAAATATAAAACAAAAGAATACTGTTTCAATCAATTTACTAGATGACATAGAAGCCTGCTGGTATTGAGTGGACTCATCCTAATACAGATACAGAAAGGAGTAGAGAGGGGGTTTCGTCATGTTGCCCAGGCTGGTCTTGAACTCATGATCTTTAAAGGAGACAAATTGGAAGACTGAAGACAAGAAGTTCTGATGAAGTGGTATGTGACTGCGTAAAATAAAAGAGGGAATTAGGTGTGAATAGTTTTGTGCCATTTGTCAATCCTTTCCAGAGAGCATCTACTATTAAAGACTCTAAACAATCAAGTGGATGATATGTCATGACCAGTTTCCATCAGCCAATCCCTGTTATCAGCCAATTCTGTGCTTAAACAATAGGTGTATGAACAAGTGGGCAAGGCAGCAAGGATAGAAGGTATGCATAGACCCAATAGGACGGGCTCCCCTAAACAAATCTCATGTAGCTACTATCCCTGAGGAATATCCAACGTGCCAGCAACAGAGACCGAAGCGGAGTCTCCATATTATTGGATGGCTGAGACCATCCAATCATCTACTTTGTGGCAAGTTGACTACACTGGAAGCAACAGAAAATCACTGTGCCTTGCATTGACAAATATTTTTTATTGCATATTTATTTTTTCTCCTCAGAGGGCTACATTTAACATAATTATTGAGGACTTCCAGAGTATTTACCCACAAAAATGGGACCCATATAGCATTGCCCAAAGTTAAAAAAAAAAAAAAACTGCATTAGAGTAAAAGTGGTATATAAATAGGCACACAGCTGTGGGATCTACTTACTCCGTCACACATTGCACAACCCAGAATTTGTCAGTCTGATAGCTTGGCAAATTGGCTTCTTTAAAACACAGCTAAGGTTCCATCTGTAAGATGACACTCTCTACCTGAAAAATCCTCTCCTGGATCAACCTTATTACATTCACATTTAGTGTTTGTACTTTAAGCTGTGGAATGACACTGCAGTATAGGACAATTTGGTTTCATTATAAATTCACAACCACCATAGAAAAGGAACTCTTAAGATAGCACAGAAACTTCGGGTCAATTTTATCTCCTAAGAATATCTCTTTGTCTATTCTCTTCCTATGCCCTTTAATCCATACTCAAAGTTTTCATTGCCACCTGTACACAGAAGACTCTCAACTTTTATCTCTAGCTCAGGATTCACATGTACAATAGCCTCTTCAACATCTCCATTTAGATAGCTCAACGTAGCAAGATTTTATAACCATGATTTTCTTTCTTGCAGGACCTCAGTCTGGTCTTCTGTGTTTCTTTTACCTCTGAACAACATCACCACATATCCACATATGCAGATGAGCAGCCCAATATATGCTTGAAATTCGCCTTTTTATCACCTATCATATCTAATCTATTACAATTTTTAAAAATTATACATTTCTGTCTCCCTGGAACACCTGCTACCCTTCTCCACTGCAGAACTTTATGTGAAGTCACAAAATATTAGTGTGCTGGTACTCAGTGCAATATTAATGAGTTGTTCCATCATAAAATTAAAGATGAGCACTTTTCAATCTTGTTAGGAAATGTCTTCCAGAATAATTTGGGAGCAAACATTCATTTTGGATGGAAAGAAGCCGTATTATAGAAACAAAATAACCATTTGAAATACATGTGATTTCCAGTTGAAATTGTGTATTTAAATTATGGCTTCAAAGAAAGATGGAACTTTGATCACTTTATCTCTTAAAATTTTTATGTTTCTATATATAGTTATATAAATATAAATCCAGTTTTATAGAAGTGACTGCTACAGCAGGTGTTTTTCAGGAATGGTAGGCTATAAAGTAAATACCTTATCAAGAGGATTTGCTGAAAGCTGCAAATAAAATCACAGCACAATTATCTGTAAAGAACCCAAATCCAGGGTGGATGGGTGAGTGATATAAGTGGCAATAGTTCTGGTGTGTTTAATAGTGTAATGGCAATGAAGGCTGTAAAAAAAATACCCAAGTGTCTGACCTTATCGAAATTTGCTTTATAGAAGCTTTTCATTTTTATATCTTAAAATCTAAATAATACCTTCATACTTGTTGATTTATGTGATGTTTTATAAATATATTATTTATTTTAGACATTCAGCAGCCTTGGTGACACGCATGCTTTCAGCTTCAACGTGTTGCCTAGTATTTTTTCTTTTTAATTTGAGAAAAGAATAACAAGAGCCTAATTTAACCCCTCCTTCAACATTTTTTTGCTGCATAACTTCGGATAACGTTGATAATGTATTGCACATCTCTGAGCCTTTGTTTCAAACAGTGTCGTCAGAAGAATAGAATGCCAATACCTACCTCAAACTGGTTATTGTGAGGGTAAAAAATATAAAAGACTCCTAACAGTCATGACTTAGGCACTTAATAGGCACTCAATAACATTAATATTTATCTTTTGTTTTTGAGCCTTTGCTTATGATCACAGATAAAATTATACTGTTTAATTTTGCAAAGCCAAAAAATATAATTTATAGGAATAAAATGAGACCTAAACTTAAGTAGTTTCATTATTATCTATAGAAGACAGTGGTTTCTAAGCTTATTTTATTAGATAGAGATAATTTGGAACATGAATTCGAATCTATTGCAATGAAATAGTGAGAGTGCAAATGCAACATTTTATGGCAGATAACTGATAAATGAAATTTAAATTTGAGAATGCTGAAATTGAATAGAACCATTGGGACAACATAAACCATCATTTTTTCAGGATGCAACACTTGAGGCCGAAGAATTTAATTAATTTCACATAATCACATAGCAGATTAGCAAAGGAGAAAATAGAAAATACATTTTTAAACTCCAGTCCATGGCTGTTTTTAAGCTACATAATGAAAAGGAAGAGAAAATTAATTTCCAAGTTATTTGCTTATTTTCTATGCAGAGTGGTTTGAATAAAAGTTATCTAAATTCTTTGTATATCATCACAGAGATATAAATAGTTAGCTCTGCTTGCAAACATCATTCTACGTTATCTGTAAGTATTCCTGGAGAAACATAAATGTTGGTTAAACTTCTGGGTAAAACTTCTCATTTAACTGCACTTGCTTATTAATTATGTACCTGGGAGGAAATACATAAGCTTCATTCAGCATGCCGTTTCAGTGAGAATAGTCACTCCACAGTATAGATCCTGTTTTTGTGCTTGGTGTAGAAAGATATGTGGCCATGACCCTGGCCCTCTAAGAGTACATGGTCTAGTGAAGAGGAAACCCATAAATGGATTAATGCAATTTAACAAAGAAGATGCAGAGATATGGGTATAAAGAAGGTATTATGACAGTACCTAGCAGCAATATTTACCTGTGGTTAAAGTACTACTGACTAACAGACTTTCTTGTCAAGAACTTACAGAAACAATAGCCAGATGTCTATGCAGATAGTACTAAGACTACCAGCACCTTAACTTGCTTCTGTTAGCAAAAAGAGCTGTTGGGAAGTCGCATCTTGTTTTCAGAAAAACAAAAGTATATTAGTAACAGTACCATAACCATGCATTATTTCTGTATACTCCTTTGAGAAAACAGAGTGAGAATCTGTTTTCTAAACTTCTAGCTAGCAAGACGTACATTTCCACCTTCAGAAAACACACCCAACTTCAATCAAAAAAAGGTTATTTTCCATACTTCCTTTCTTTCACAATGTGAAAAGAAATTCTAAGCAAGAATAAAAAAGAAAGTCAGACAGCTGTTTGGACTATTACTGAATAATCATCGTGCTCAGCACTATTGTTTCCCTTTAATGTTAATTTAAAATATGCCAGGCTCTGTCAAACACACTGGTAAATGCAGCATTTTAAGGAAACTTTGGGCTGAAACACATAATATTTTATTTGAAAGAAATAAAAGAAAAGCAACCAGATGCCACATTATAATTTCCTGTCAGTTTGTGGGGAAGTAGCAGTCCATTATTCTGGAAGAGAAAAAAATAGTGAATGAGATGTCCTAGAACTTCACTGAATCAGTTATATCTCATGAAATCACCACAATAAACAAATGTAATTATTTTTCCCAGATCCAACATTGTAGCCTTCTTGCAGAGATTTGTGCTCTTTGTGAGTTTCTTTTATTATGACAAAATAACAATAAACGACACCATGTAATATCCCCTTATTATTTTTTCAGCATGATGAAATGTAACAAAATGTTAACATTCATCCCAATCAAAAGATAATTTATTGGAACATTTTCAAAACTTTTGTTTTTAAATGTTTTATCTTAATTGAAGCCTTTTAGAATCCATCAAAATCAGTTTATGTCTAAGCTCTTCAGTCAATATTTTTGCCAAAAAAATCATTTATATGTTATACTTAACTATCATTATATACATTCTTTATAAAAAGTCTTGGTGAAGGAATTAAGTATTTAAAAAAATTGATTAAGGAAGGATTTTAACCAGAAAGTAAGTAGAAAATGTTTCCCCCAAATGATCTTCCCTTATACAGTCGGGATGAAGAGAAGATTGGACAAAAGAAATAAATCTTAAATTCAAAAGGAATGAAAAAATAAGAGGATAGAAGGCAACACACATGCTAATTTGTAAATCGAGTTTCCTTTTGAAATTAAAATTTGAATAAAAAGAAAAACAATGCTCTTTCTTGGATAGCTCATTTGTTAACAATATTCATAAACCATCTACATGTACTACACAGTGTTCTCATCTATCTAGGTTCAGGAAAGAACAAAATCCAAATCCTTGCTTTATGCACTCTATAGTACGGTAGGTGGACAGAGACAATAAACAAATTCAAAACATTCCATTATGTCCGGGATTAAAAAAAAAAAAAAAAAAAAAACAGCAAAAAAAAGCAAAGTCTGGGAATTGAGGGGCTGGGCAGGAGTATGCAGAAACTATGGTTTAGGAAGGCCTCTCTGAGGAGATACTTAAATAAAGTGAGAGAGTGAGGTTTGTTGATTTATGAAGTAAATGGAGATTAAGAACTTCGTCTTATGGGAACCAAAGAAATATGGAAGTTTATATGTAACAATTTCAAAATAGCAATCAAATACAAATAAAAGGACAGGTAAGAGGGCATTTCAGATTTGTTAAAAAAAATTGATATATCCATATAACTAACTAAAGGTTTAAAAATTAGGCTGTGAATAAAAATTAGGTTGTGGATAAAACAAATTTTTATAGACATAATAATGGAATTAAATTATACATACATTAAAGTAATATTGAAATCAAATTAAAATGATATTTCTCTATAGATGTACATACACTTATATGTAAATGAAAATAAAAGACTATATAGTATGTATAAATGGAAATAAGAGGCATAATTTTGTGCCTTCAGAGCCAATGATCATTTTCCTAATAAGAATATCAAAATTAATTATTGAAGAATGTGTGCTCTGATTTGTTTTCAGACTATTTTTTTCCTACCCTCTTGAAAAATTTTAAAATATGTATTTTTTCATCTTTAAAAAACATGCAGTGTGAGGTTGAGAGACGGAGTAGCTTGTTCTCAGCAGCTGTGCAATGCTAACATGTTGTGAATATTCAACAAATATTAAGTGACATTGAAATATGAATTGATGGATAATGAATCACTTTAGGGAATTATTCTGCCAAAATGTTTTGGAAGATCTATGAAATGTTTGACAAATCCAAAAGATCCTAAGCTCTGCCTTTGCTGAGATTTATTTATTTATTTGGAGGGATGGGAAGACAGGTTCTTGTTTTTCATCTGGCTCATTATGTCCTTCTGTTAGAGAGTAATTCATGTTCAAATCATATTACTTTAACTTTTGTTAAGCAATTGATTTCTTAGTGGTTATATAATTGGAAAAACAGAACATCTAGAAAAATTGCCTCTTTTTATTAAGTACAGAAATAAAATTGATTCAGCAGAAACTTAATTATAGTAATGGATTGACCCAGAGGTGGTGAATGAGCACCAGGACAAGACACAAATATTGCATTTGGAGACTTTATACCTACTGGCATTATCTTTAGCATTACTTAGGTAAGGGAAAAATTCACAGCTTATAAAACAATTTTTCGTCTATGTTTTTCTGATTACATTCAAGTTAACAGGATCTTAGTCTAAGATCTATACGGTGATTTTAACATAATGATTTAAAATTCTCACTTTAAATACCAAGTAATTTTAGCTCACTCTCAGCTCCTTTAACATCCCAGCCACATTTGTTCTGTATATACTCATTACTGCAGTTACATAAAGCTTCTTATAATGCCTGTAATATGAAAAATTGTATGGGTTAGTCAGGATTCTTCAAGTTGTGAATTAGAAAAGCCAGCTTAAGGAAAAAGAGGTCACTGCTCATTAGAATATGAGGGTTTATAATAGTAAAGAAAATAATGCAGCCAAATGTCAGCTAGGGCAAGATGCAGCAGTAAAAGACTATAGGCAACTGGATCATTCTTTCATCATTTCTTGATCCTGTTTCTCTCTGTGCATTGGCTTTATCCTTCTCTTCTGTCAGACTGGCTTTTTTTCTTTTTTCTTCTACTCAACCCACATGATGGCATAAGAATAAGACAGATACAGTCATATATGGTAGAATTCAAGCCATGTGAAGATATGAACTCTTTTGATCCTAATTCCCAATTCTCAAGGAATTTACTTGAGCCCAGAGAAGGTAGAGTGTACAATCATTTTAAGGTGCCATTGCATAAATATGGCAGCTAGGTGCTAACTGTATGGCTATCAGTAGGTCTGAAGTGTATGGGTGAAATTAAGTATATCGTTGTGAGTTGGAAGATATCCAACAGAGTCTGCTATGTTAAATGTAAGTATAGTTCTGTCTAAAAATCTCCTTCTCAAATACTTTAGTTTTCATACTAACTATAATTAGGACAATATCTTCACAATTCAAAATCAATTTTTCAATCTCTCTCTTAAATCATCTTAAAAGAGAAATGATCAACAGAGCAATCCTCCTAGATATAGCTATAAAATGGAAAAATTATTAATGTAATAACCTGTGGGTTCCGGAAACTAAAGTATGACAAGCAGATTTTAGAGCAGAGACAAGACTTGGGGAAAACAATTAAAACAGAGTGACAGCCTCATTTTTTGTTTGTTTTATTTTGCTGTTTTGCCTGAATGGAGCCACAGTCTCGTAGGGTGGTATAGTGATGGCTCAAACTCTGATAGAAAGTCCACTGGGTTACTGGCTAAGGGAAATAAGGCAAAAAACACAGGGCAACTAGAGTCTCCATAGAGTGATAGGAGAACCTCGGAAAAGAGAGATTCAGAGGAAGAGAACCCCAATATTTGCATTTAAACTCCACACAGACACTGGGCACAAGCTGTGACTAACCATTAAACCACATATTGAATGGGATAAAATAGAAACCAGCTCACAGCTATAATTCAAGGAATTGAATTGATATCAAAACTGCAGCCCCCCGAAGGCATTTCTGTTTGCACTTTGAGTCTAACCAAGTTAATCGCCTGCTAAAACAAAAGCATCAACATTTTTTTGGAACAATATACAAATTCCAGATTCTCCACAACCTAATATTCAGAATGTCCAGGATATGGTCCAATATTATTCACATACAAACAGCCAGGAAAATGTGGTACAGTTTCAGGGAAAAAGACTATAAACAGATGACAACAGATGAGGTTAGCAGATGTTGGAATTATTAGATAAGGATTTAAAGAAGCAGTCATAATTTTCACATTGACATAAAGAATATAGACTTGCATTAAGTGAAACAATATATATGCAAATATTTTAAAAATTGAAAATTTTAGAGCCAAAGATCTTAATATTTAAAATGAAAAATCGACTGGATAGGCTTAAGAATCTACTGAAAACGGAGATAAAAGGGTCAGTAAATTTGCAAACATATTAAAAGAAAGCATCCAATCTAAAGAATGGTAATCCCCCACAACATACTTATTAATTTCAAAGGGGAAAAATAGAGTAACTTTATAGGGAAGAAACAGTAGACCACACCTTAACCAAGTAATACAGTTGATATCATCAATAATGAGACACAGTGATACCTTCTGCCTTCTAACATGATACACTGGAAAGGGTACAGCATCATGTCTATGGTTTCCTTTATAAAAATCAATAACTGAATTTAACATGAGGAACCATCAGACAAACCAAAATCGAAAGGAATTCTACATAATAACTGGCCAGTACTTTTCAAATGTATCAAAGGCATGAATAATAGACTGAAGACCTCCTCCAGAATGAGAGATTAAGGAGACATGAAAACTAACTGCAATATATGACCCTGTATTAAATGGTGAGTCAGAAAGAGTATTATAGGGCAAGAGATGAAACTTGAATAAAACCTATAAATTAGTTGGTATTATGTTATCAATGTTAATAGGGAGATTTTGCTAATTGTATGTGCTTATGTATGTATTGTTAAGAAATTCATTTTCTTTAAATAAATTTGTAATTCTACTGCAATCTAACTCAAAATCCCAGCATGTTTTTTTTTGCAGAAACTGACAAGTTGATTCTAAAATTTATATAAAAATCCAAATAAAGAATGGCCTCTTTTCTAAAAAAATAGAAAAACTTAAATGATCTCATTTCATGACTATGAATAACTAGTAATAAAATAGTATAGTATTGGAGAAAAAAATAGACATATAGATAAATGGAAGAGAATAGATAGCCCAGAAATAGTCCCAAATGTAACTGGCTGATTGATTTTTAAAAAAATAAATAAATAATTTCAATGGGGGAAAGAAATGCTTTTTCCAAAATGATGCTGCAACAACTTGATATTTATATGGAAAAAAAAAAAAGTGGACATTGATTTTTACCTAACACTGTATACAACATTTAGCTAAAAGAATTTCTTTACTTAATATCAAAACTAGCAAACTCTAAAAGAATAAGGGAAGAAGACCTTTGTGCTCTTAAGATAAGCCAATATGTCTTCCAGGAAATACAAAATGCTTGCATAATTTTTTTCAGAAAGGATAAATTAGACTTCATCAAAATTAAGACATGAAGCTTAAAAATGGGATGAAGTATATGTTTATATAACCAGGGAGTTCTCATCTTCCACCCCAGACTTTCTTCACAATGTTTTAATCTTTGAGGCCTAATTTTACAAAAATCCAGTTTGGTAGGTACTGCCAGAGCAATTTTTACTGGTAATTGACAAGAAGTAATGTTTCATGTACCAGCTAACCTGTGTATTGGGTTGCTTTATATTCACTTCTGTCTAAGCTGAATGTTTAGGAAGGATACTTTCTCTTCAGTACACATAACATTTCCACTAAAGTTAAACCATGTGGGAGTCATTTCCAATGCAAATATAAAGACTGGAAGGAGACAAAAGCAATACATTTCCTAATTTCTTTCATTTGAAGGTGTAGCATGACCAAGGCACCTGTTTAGTGGTACAGATAAAAGTTCAAAAGTGAAGTATGGAAAAGGTTTTCAAAAAAATGGAGAGGTTGCTCTCTGAACTGGAAAACCTGGAAATGTGGTAGCAAATAATCTCAAGATGGTCTAAGCTAATGTTAGTAGCATGTAACCCTAAATTAGGCCTTTATATAGCTGACTTATACTCCTAAGAAAACATTCTAGCAAATGGCAACATGTTGAGCAAAAATAATCCCCCATTACATCTCTGACACTCTCACAGTTTTTGTCAGTTATTCGGCTCAACAACTCACAAAGCTTTTTGCACAAGCAATTTTTCAAAGCTTTGAAATTCTTGTGGATGTGGATGTAATTCTCATTTTTGACTCAATGTTAAGACACCAGAACACAGGAACTTCTATTTTTAAATAAACACAATTTAGATGTCACAAAATCCTGCTGTGTATTTCTTAAAGTTTTCTTTTCCTTTTTGGTTAAAAGCTTTACACTGTTTTCCTAAGAGAAAACCTATTCCAACACTAAAAGGTTCCAATTAGAAATGAAACTCCAAACCCATGAATTTTGAGAGGGTTCTGAACTTGCCAAAACAATTTCTTGCAAGACTTGATAACTTGGATTACACACTCCCACTGCATATTTAAAAGCCTTTACTATAAAGGTTTACTATAACAAAAGGGAGATGAAAAGATACTATAATTATTCATAGAACATATTCAAGGCATCATTGCTGATGAAATATGATATCTACGACATTCCTCTACTGTAAATAAGGTAGTGATTCAGAGTAGTGCCATTAGCTACACAAAACCCATTCTTATCCTTATTAGCACATAAAACAATGGCTTTTATCTCAGACTATGCTGCCACTCAGTCTCAAACATACTAAATCTAACTCTTTGGCAATAACATTTAAATTACAGGTTGGTTTCAGCTTTTTATACTTTTAATTCAAATGGAAACTTTGAGTGCCACAGCTCTAATGAGATGGTCAAGGAATTCGTGTCCAATCCCTGGAAAACAAAAGCCAATAGTCTAAGCAGCCAGGTCTATTCTTTAGGTGGACCTGGGTTGGGAAAGCAGGTTGGAGATGAGCTGACCTCACCAGTGTGCAAACTGTCCTGACAGTTTCTTGTGAGTACTATGAGGTATAGATAGCTCTCATTACATGTAGTATTGTAGAAAGCCACATCAATCCTGAAATCGTTACTGAACACAGAAATCAGAATGAAGCACACACGATATATAAGTGCAGTCTGCAACCTGCAGAGTGATTGCTACCCTTGCATTCATTCTGAAAGCCATCCTTGAGATTGTATATAAACATATTCTGATGACAACAGAAATACTGGTAAATGGACAAACATTTGATTAGAGGAGTTTCACGGCTCCCTGTGTGATGCTTCCCCGAACATCTGTCTTTGCCACTAGCAATCCTTTTAGAAAAGGACTCCCACACATTGCATCTCTTGATTTAATAAGGCATCTAAGCTGCCCTTGAAATTATTAAGGCTTTAAAACGTTCCATGAGTAGGTTCAGTGCCCAGAGATCTTCTCCCTCATTTTGTCACAGCAAACTAGTATATTTAAAAAGTGAGGTAAAGGTGGCAAATTGACCCACATGCCATTTCTCCTATGCCATCAGAACTTGCTGCTACATAATTTTTCCTGAAACTGATGGTGTTATTAGGCATGACCTCGTTGGACTTAGAAAACCTGCATCTATTTTAGCCACTTGCTGAAAGCACACCAGACCTGCTGAAGATAAAATTTCCAAGAATATATTAAAACAAAACTGCTAACTCAGCCAAATTTCCTACACACTTGGAAAGCCTGTAAAACAGCAGGCCAACATTAATACACAGAAAGACGATAGTGTAACTAAGTAAAAGCTGCTGTTTAAATGTCAAGGTTTTGAAAATTAGAGGAATGTTTACATGAGTGCCAGCTATCTTTTAGTGACCACATGAGTTGTTTCAGCTTACCTTCAGGTTATTTTTAACAAGAAAATTTGAGTTAGAATTTCCTGAATATTTCTACTTTATTTTACTTTTCCTAAATTAAAGAAATAATTTTGTAAATAAGATTTGGATTTCTGAGAAATCAATTTTAGAAAAAGATCCATTCCAAATATTGTCCCAAACTGAGAAATACTGTAGGTACATGTACTGTTATCGCATGAAACTCACTATTAGTGATACCAACAAGTAACTTGAGAATTGTTCAATATCTTTCTGTCTTGTTCTAGGTACTAAATTTATAGTAAATAATTTCTATCTACTATTTACTAATCTTCCAAATATCTTCATAGCTCAAAAAGACTTTACTCATTTATCCCCATATGAAATGAGTGACCCAGCTCTTCCCTAGCATGTTTAAAACTGTTAGGTTGTAGGATTCTTGCATAAACCCCCTGATTTATTCACTTCCACATTCCCTGTGCCTAGGGAAATGTTCTTAGCAAATAGCGGTCACAGAAAATAATATTTAACAGAACTAGAAATTACATTTCTCATGCGATTTGTTTTTATATTAGTCTGAAAAACACAAAGTGCAAGACATGTACAATTATTCCATAAATAAAATATGACGAGTTTAACAACTGTTTTTACTAACAGAACATGTTTAACCACTTTGACCTCTATCTTGTTCTTTTCTTAAATGTGTTGTGGCAGCTTTGGTGTACGTATATGATTTACCCAACTGTTTGATATGAGTAACTCTATCAAATGTGTTTTGCCCCCTAAAAACCCAGATCACGGCTAGATAGATATTAATTCTGTTGAACTAAGCTGAAATCAAATTAAGGAATTTAGAGTTTTCTTCATGAAAGATGGCCTTTGCCATTTGAATAAGTATTAAAAGAGTATGTTGATCACTTGACTTGATAATCCATGTTTAAAAATTACCTATTAGCTAGCCATTATTTGTGAGTTAAGAATTTTGTATCTTTACCTACCTAAGTAATACTTACATGTGATTAATAAGCTTTTAAAAAATGTCCTCAATATTAAGGAGAAACTACAAGAGAAAAACAGAAAAAGCTCTCTATGAATTAATACACAACATAGAATTTAATGGGAATATTGATGAATTCAAAATTAAAAAGAATATTATCAGCAATGTATCAGTTTTCTTTGTGTTTAAGAATAAAATGAGGATATTTTAGGAAGTAAGGGTTTACATTTGTGAAATCTGGCCTTTCAGCAAAAACAAAAACAAAAACAAAACAATAGAAATTGTCCTAATTATAAATAGATTTGCTAATCTAGATGTCTGAAAATATTTCAATCAGGGATATTGAAATTAGAAATTATGCCATAATAAGTAAGCATCCATCTTGGAGTTCAAAGATCTGTTTTATAATCTAGCTCCTGTCACTAAATAGTGGCTGAGTTTGTATAGTCTTAGTCACTAGTTCTTAGTTTCTTTTGATGTGATTGAGTTATTAAATCTGATTATCAGTTTTTTTTCTAGCCTTAAAATTCTCCAATCTTTTAGAAGACCTCAATTCTTCTTGGTAATGAAGAACTGGTTAAGTATGGTAAAAAGTTGTGTTTAATATTAGAGTTTTCTATTACTACTATTACATTAGATGATTTATCAAAGGTGGTTTTGGAAAATTTTGTCTGAAAGTAGACAGTGGTAAAAAGGTTATGAGAAATCCATCTGGTTTTGGGTTACCTGTTTATATATACGAGTGTGTGTGTTATATGTGTGCATTTTGTATGTTCTTCTGTTTGTTTGTTTTTTGCCTTTTTTATACTCTTTAGCATTTCTTACATTCAGAGTATTTCAAGTGCCAAAAGAACCACATTTATGTGAAAAGATTTTTTGGAGCATTATTGCCAACCTTCATTTGAAGCTGGAGTTTACAAAATCTTCACAGAGCCTATTTTAATGAGGTTTCCAGCTTTAATAAGAAGAGTGTGGTTGCTTAACTGAAACGACCTGCCAAAACTTTCTTAGGTTCATCCATGGTTACACTGAATATTAAAACTATTGAATAATAGATTGAAACAAGAGCATAAACATTCATCTAGAAAACAGACCATTTTCTTCAACTTTTTTCATTAAGAACAAGTCTTCTCAGAGCATATGTAGCAACAACTAATAATTCTTATTAAGCAACATCTACCACAGGTATAATTTGTGGTAGTTAATATTCTGTAAAATTGAATTTGCTTCAGAGTTTTGATTAAAAGTATTCATTTCAGGCTTTGTGAATCAAAGAATGCTAGTAAAAATGAAGATTTCGCAAGTTGCTAAAACAAACTAGCTTTTGTTCTTGAAGTCTGAAAAAATACGAAAGCATATTTGTTTCCAGATGGAAGATAATTAACACAAAAAAAATCTGCTTTATCCATAAATATGGTTCCTTTTTAAATTTCAGTAAGTTCACCAAAATATATAAATTCCCTTGGAACAAATTAAAGTAAAGCTGGTATTGGAGAAAAATTAAATAAGTTAGAACCAGTTTTTTTCTTTTTCATTTTATTCAAATCATGGGAAAGATGTGTATTACAAGTTGAGAAAATCATGTCTTTGTTAGTCTCATTATTTCTTTGTTCAAGGTGTTTGTTAGAATGAGAATCAGGCTATTGACAAAATTATGTGACAATCTGCATAATTATGTTGCATATGTGTGAGGCTAGTTATGAATGATTAGATTTTTGTTCAAAGTTAGAATGTCTTTATTTTATAAAAGCCAGTGACTGTGAAATGAATGGGATTTTTCATGGCAGCAAAAATATTTCCAGATTTCAGAATTAGTCTGCCAGTATCAAAAGGACTTAGACTGAGTAACAAACATTATTTACCTCTATCCATTAATGATAGAAGCTAAATGAAAGAATTTGCATAAACACAACAGTATAAGTCACCACTAACTATGGTGTAACTTAAATTATTTCTGTTCAAGTGCATTTAAAGTGTCAATTAATTGCCTCCATTTCGAATGCACACCTTTTCCCCAATTATCAAATTAAAATTTGAGCTGAATCAATGAGCACAATGATAGTTTAATTATATTAAACCACATGAAATAAACAGTGAGGAAGTGTTTGTGCAGATGGCCACCTGAGTCTGTCACCTCCAGGCATAGCCAATGACAAGTATCATTTCCTTGGTAAATAAAATTGCTTTATTTTACTGTCACTGCAGCATCTTTACTTTTAAAAGATAGGAGAATAGGTTGAGATAGAAAGATTTAAGGGAATTACAGAAGGAGAAATTGCAGACACAGATGTATTTTTTTTCTAAGGGCACCAGGTGTTTTAAATGCCACCAGAAGGGTGCTCCAGGCGATTCCGTGCTGTCCAAGATAGCTTGGCATAGATTATCTGAAAGCTTTTGTGTCTTTTCAGCTTTTGATTAAAGGCCAGTGTCAGGACTCCTCTGGGCTTTTGCTTGGTACAGTAAAGCCGAGGGATTTTTTTTTTAAGCTGCTGCCAAAAAGATGCCAGTTAGGATAATTACATTTCAATTTAAATTGGTAATTTTATGAAAATTTAAACCAGAATATGTGTCACCCAAATCTCCTTACTTTCATTCCTCCCAAACATGCACACACACACCCCTCTTGTTTTGGGGGAGACAATGACAGCGGCCCACCAGAACCTTCCCATGACCCAGAGATGTGTGCCAGGAATTAAACAGATGAGAGAAAATTGAACAGAGCCTGTTTTCTCCGTCCAAATGTATTTTCTAGCCCGGATTTAACACTAGTGTACACTGGAACCATCCCAGAGCATCCTAGCTTCTAGTATCTTTCTCCCGTGGACCCCAGCAAAAGAAGCTTTGGACCATAACTGTAGTATTTAAGACATTGTTTTCCATTCACAGTCAAGCTTTGTATTTGTTAACAGGATGTAGAAAAGGAATCAAACCTACTTAGAGTCTCTCACCCTCTTGGTGAAAGGACTGGGGACACAAGTGGCCAGATGAACCCTGAATTTTCTGTCTGCCACTTTCTTTTTCCAGGACACATACGCAAGCTTGGCAGCACCAACAAAGTGGAAGTAATGTTCCTTTGTTTAGAATGCAGTGTGTACGAACATTTACATAATAAAATACACACACAAATAACAGATGGTGAAGAGCCACTCATTTCGCCACATGTTGTAAGCACGATATCGTTCCTTGATGATCTCATTTCTCTTACTTCTGCCTACAGATGTCTGCCAGCTATTTAACCTCAGGGGTTATTCAGATGGTGAAAGGTTTGAAGACAGGCACAAATCTGTCTACAGAATTTTCTTCTTCCATCAGGTGCAAATGCCCTTTCTGGGTGGAGTTATCAATCCACAACAGTGCTGTCTTCTGTCTAAAGCACTAAATAATAAACTTCACTTCTCATGACACTTGTTGGGCAGACAGTGTCTACAAAAGAGCACAAGAAATACTGCCAATATGCTGACTTTGAAGGAGGTCTTTTCCCTTTAACCTTTTGTTCTGAACAGAAAGTGTATTAATAATTTTGGTTATTAAGTGAATTGCCTTCTTTATAGATGTGAGGAAGGGCCTTCCGAAATGGGTGGAAGTCTCCCAGATGCTGTTTGCTCACATGTCCAATCTGTAATTAGAGTTAAGCCTCAAATGTGTGGTAATAGATACGTTGTATAGATTTAACTGCCACTTCCCTCCCTAATTTACACTTAGATAACACTTCTCCTCCCAAAAGCACAAATTACATTCCTTTTAATTAGCTCCCAATGTACTTTGTTAAAGTACATTGAGAATGCGAATTACTAACCTATTAATTTATAAGCATACATTATTCAAAAGCACATAATCATTAATTAAATATCACAACACATAAGGAGACAGCATTATCATACCCATTTTACAGAAATAAATGCATGTTAAATTATTTGGACTATGTCTGATCCAGAATAAGAATCTGTGTTAATCTGTCTAGGATTCATTATTTTGTCCAGGAGGACATATCTTTGACTCAATTCTATTTCTTCTTACATAAAATGAATCATAATGTTTAAGCAAAAATCATTTAAAAAAGTGATGAATGTAAATCAATTAGCACTTGAATCTAGGTAAATCTCATGTTTTAACAAGTACATGTAGCTTACATTTTATATAAGAGAGTGTGTAAGAAGGATTTAATATAAACACTAGAATAAGCCAGTAAGTGTAGCTATTAAAAACAATCTACCAAACAAGAACTATCTCAAGAAAAGAACAATGAACTTCATTCAAAATGGCTGAAAACAAGCAAATAATCTTCTCTTTCAGAGAATATCTAAACAATAATATTCAGAAATAGGGTTAGTGACTGGCTGGAATGTAAATGAAAGGACTTTAAGAGATCAGAATGATTTTTGGAAAAGGAAAATAAACAAACAAAAAGGAGAGTTCATTTAGCTGTATTCCTGAAGGCTGATTCAGGCATACTTAGTGACCAGCTGAACATAAACATATTCCAGAATTATCAGATTATCCACCCACAAACAGAATAAGAAACAGTGGCCACCATAAGGAAGAAAGGGTTAGAGTAAAGATGGGCAGGAAAGAGCAGATAGTAAGATGGTTGGATGAGGTGATGAAAGAGCCTTCGGGACAAAGAACTTAATACAAAGCAAGAAAAATGTCAGAGAGGTCAATTAACTGCTTGTTAAAATAGAAAAGGAAAAAAATGTTGATAATCTGACAAAAATGTACCAGCAAGCACCAGATTTGAGAACATTACAGTTTCCAAAAATATGATGTGCACCTATAAAGTTATGACCCTTACAGAAAAAAAAATAATTATAATAACACAACAGAATATATTTCTGAGAGCAGGTGCTTATTCAAATGACCTCACTTGCTTATTTTAGTTACATCATGGTGGTTTTTTCCAATCGGTAAGTAGCGGAAGACCCTTGCCCTAACTAAGATTTGTCCTGTCCACCACACTCCCCTTGCTCTATCAAGTTTCGCATGTATCGATTACCCATGCCTCTGTGTTCCCATCATTCTTGCTCATCACTGGCACGGCCAACAATTGAGATAAAACAGTCATGGTAGACTGTTTCATCTGGCATATACCTAAGTCAAACCACCACTAGCCACTGACATAATAGATGACAGAAACCCTAGGCTATAATACTGATATACCACATACCAGATAAAATTATAGTTCTCAGCCTGGACTCATTTATGGCTCCTTTCTAGGGAATAAGCAAGGAAAGTTAGACTGGTAAGGGAGGCTTATGGAAGGAGCATAGCAGGAGCTAGGTAAACTCCCAACCATAGGCTGCCCTTCCAGTGACTTAAGGCCTTTACAAGTTGAAAATGAAGAAAGTAATAATATTTCTCTCCCTGGAGTTTACAGGGAATCCTAGCAGGGCAAAAATTTGCCCATTGGTATCTTCACAGAAGTTTTACCGCCAGTATATTTTACCCTAGTTGGAACGTCTCTTTTACCCTTCTCTCAGCCTGTTTTTTTCTCCTGATCTCGGTCTCGAAAGAAAGTTCCATAACAAAATGTTTGTGGGTTCAATATCTACCTAGATGCTAAATGCTGGACTAATTGTATACATCTGTTTTAATTTACTTAATCCTCTCATGAATGTCCTAGAAGAGGCTTCCTTATACTCAATAATGAAGAAATTGTATTAATTTGCAAAAACCTGAGTTCAAGGGCGGGCCCAGGAACAAATCTATAACTCTCTTCCTAATGCATCTACTCTTACTAAAGTGTTCACAGTCTTCTTCTGTTTGAAAATCCTCAGTCAATCTTTAGTTTCCTTAAGACTAATATATTTGGAGCACCATTTTGGAATGCATTCAACTCCCAGACACCCACCCCCAGCACACTCCAAACTCTCACAGCTTAACATGTAGGTCATAATCTGCTGTCTCACAAAGCTCCTTCCTTAGACTCTCTTCTTCCGTTTAACATTCCTGCTCCTTCTGAATTCCAAAATTATTTCTTACATTTTCTGGATCATCCACTTTTATTCTTCTTTTCATAATTGCCTCCACAGCTTCAAGATGGTCTTTAAAAAAAAAAAAAAAAGTCTTTCCCAGAACTTAAAACTGAAAAACACAGCTGTTATTTTTCTTCTTCCTTTTTTTAAGATATGGGGTCTTGCTATGTTGCCCAGGCTAGTCTCAAATTCCTGGCTTCAAGCGATCCTCCTGTTTCAGCCTCCTGAGTGGCATAGTTTTATTTCTCATCAATAAGATAGAGAATGTCTAAGTGACAAATCAAAGATGTAAAATATTTATAGTTGTTGAATTGTATTCAATAGTTTCATATTGCATTTGTTTGTATGAAAAAGAAAAGTTTTACTTAACAAATGACACAAACTAATGACTAGTTATTGCCAAGTGACAGTGTCTTAGTCTATTTTTTGTTGCTCTAGTAGAGTATCACAGACTGCATAATTTGTACATAATAGATATTTATTTGGCTTATGTTTCTGAAGGGTGAGAAGTCCAAGATTGAGGGACTGAATCTAGTCAGGGTCATCTTATTGCATCATAACATGGCAGAAGCCATGACACGATAAGCATGCGAGACAGGAAGAAAGAAACTAAATTTATCCTTCATATAAGAAACTCATTAGCACAATAAATAACCCACACCTGGGATAACAGCTTCAATCTATTCATGAGGGCTATACCCTCATGACCTAATCACCTCTTAACCTCACCTCTTAATACTATCAACAATGCCAATTAAATTTTAACATGAGTTTTGCAGGTGATATTCAAACCATAGCAGACAGGTGCTATCCTATGTTCTAGATAATAGTTACATATATGTATATGTGCAGACAACCACACACACACACACACACACACATACACACAAATCACAACAAAACAAGGATTTATTTTTTTTTTTTTTTTTTTTTGAGATGGAGTCTTTCACTGTCTCCCAAGTGGGAGTGCAGGGGTGTGATCTCAGCTCACTGCAACCTCCGCCTCCCGGGTTCAAGTGATTGTCTAGCCTCAGCCTCCCAAGCAGCTGGGACTACAGGAGCCCACCACCACACCCAGCTAATTTTTTGTATTTTTAGTGGAGACAAGGTATCACTATGTTAGCCAGGCTGGTCTCAAACCCTTGATCTCATAATTTACCCACCTCGGTCCCAAAGTGCTGGGATAACAGGTATAAGCCAGCGCACCCAGCCAAATCAAGTATTTCTTGAACAGATATACAACTAATGAAAATCAGAAATGAGTTGTTTCTTTATACTGATGCTTTATTTGTACTTGATTTTCATCAAGGATTACTCTTTCTTTGTTTTCAGTCTCTGCTTAGTTTTTACGTCTTAAAAATATTTTCCTAATTTATTTCCCAACATATTTTCCTGCTAGTATTGCTTTTTTTTCCATCATTTATTTCTAATGAAGTCTTCTCCAAATACTACTTGGTCTGAATTTCTGGAACCCTTCTGTCAATTTCTTTGTAAAAGCAATGTTTGGGATTAGTAGCTCTGCTGCCCAGTCGGAACTGAACATACCATCAAGCTATATTGACTACTACTATTTATTTCTTTTTCTGCTTTTTAAAAAATAAAATAACAACTACCTATGGAAAACTATAGCTATCTTCAATGCAGGGCTCAAGTCAAAACTCTGCAACTCAGGCTGAAATGAATCCAAAAATTAGTTTAGCTCTAACTTCTTTGCCTTGCAACAAATATTGATAGTGACCTCCACTTTGAGAGAGATTCTGAGGCAGAAACTTTAACTCTAGCGATATTATTAGAAAATACAATAAGTCTTTGCTTCCAACCTTCCATCTTATGCTTTACATTTGTATTTGTCCCTTGAGATCATTTCCCTACACTTTTCCAGTTTCTTCCATCCTATTCTATGCCCAAGAGACTGACCTCTATCCATCACACCATGCTGACTCCCTCACTCTGCATTTCTTGTTGGTTCAGCTATGGGAGACAAGAGAGGTTAAAGGAAATAGAAACAGGAGTATTTACTCCCCCAACTCCCTCCTTGTTTGACTGAGGGTTAGCTGAGGCTGTGTTCCACTCACCAAAAGACACTTCTTGGCGGATGCCCCTGTCTCATACTTACAGGTCTCATTGACATTCAATAACTGCTCCCTCTCCTCATCTCTTTGGTCTCAGGAGTGATAAAGGCTTCCTAAAATATTATTAGCCATTAAGCTCTACACCATAATCATCCCTTATCCAGTATTCTTTCCTAATAATTGTAATCAGCCTCTTTAGTAAAGTCATTTCTATTACCCTAATTTGAGTGTGCTACCTCCTTCTTTCTGGGACACTAGCTGATACTTGTATCTTTTCCTTAACCTGCTTACTTATTTGTCTTTCAGACCTAATTCAGTATTAAACATTTATGAAACTAGTAATCAGAATTTTAAAAATACAAAAATAGAACAAGCAGAATTTTTAAAAATCATTCTGTTTAAGCCACAAAACCTACAACTATCATTTCCTCACTTCCTCCTCCTGAAAATCTAGTAGGAATCTTTCTACGTTGTGTTCTTATTTTAGTAGTCTAATAAACTTAGCTTTGCTTTACTAAGAAAAAGGGAGCAGTCTTTAATGCTTGAAAATATAAGTTGAAATCTTAAAGGCTATATATGTATATTTATTTAAATAATTGTTACACTTTTCTCACTATAACTTGTATTAAGAATGCTCCCCTCAACATAACTAAAAGTATGTGAAAACAATATAACATCTCATAATTGTTATAAAGTTGCCAAAGTGCTTTTCAAATTAGTGGCTTTAAAACTAACAGTGACATAATATTTGATATCTAGAATTTAGCTTTTTCAAAAATAGTTATACTCCTACCTGCTTGTTTGGAAAAATAAAACTCAAAATATTCATCCTCAAGACAGATGGGTGACTAACTCCCTTTATCATTAATATCATATTAATGACTGTACATTTGCTTTTGAACTTTAAGGCAGATTATCTAAAGAGAGTCAAGTTTTCAAGCAAATCTCTGCATGCTTCAGTCATAAAACTGGTAGAATCTTGGAACCAAATATTTTGTGTGGCTGTTTTGTTGAGGACATATCTTTATGAAAGTACTTTTAAAAACTTTCAGTCCTTGACAACTTTCTTGAGATTGAATACTGATAACATCCCTGATTTAATGTTTTTAAAGAGATTCGTCTACATTTTTTTCTTTTCCTCTGAGAATAATGAAGAACTTTGAAAATGCTTCATGACTATGTGGACTTCTTTAAAAGAGTTACATTAACTAAAATTAAATCTTGTTACCACACAAAGCCAAGGATAGAATAGGAAAAGACAATGAAGCAAACTCTTCTTAGGCATATGCTTCTTATGAGGTTTGGGCTTCTTTCTACCCACCGTATCATACCAATGCAAGAAATGTTCCTTGATACACTACTTCTCATTCTTTTCTCACTCTCTTCCCTATACTGATTTTTCTTTACGTGTTTCTTCCAGATTCATTATCTGCCCTGCACTGTCCTATACTTTGCTCTAGAGGCCAACAGCACAAATTACAAAACCTGGGCATCTTTGTCCTCTGATTCCAGGATAGGACATAGGTGGGAATGGGAACGGTACCAGCAGAGGGTACCCAGGGTATTTCTTTCCCCACTCCCTCTGTGCCTCAGTCTATGTTCTGGGGATTTGCTGTGTTCCTCTATAACCATAACCTTGCTAGGCAGTATTTCTCCAAGTCTTTGGCTCTGACTACCCTTCAATAGCAGTTTCCTTTGCTTGCCTCTTTTGGACTAAAGGCAGTGACGGCCTCCCACTACTGTTAGTCCCTTAGTACCTCAACATCTCTTGATTCCCTTAACCCTGCTCTGTAAAAAGCCTCCAGAGTTTGATCTGAGTGAGCCTTATTTCAGTTCAGAATTCTGACTGATACGTCCCCTTTTACCCCTTCTCCCGACTCCTTCCAGGTACCAATGTGTTCACAGTCCATCATCACTATCCACATGATGCTGTAATGGACTTAATCTATTTTTCCTGTATAGATATATTTTCAGATAAAGATGTATATATGGTAGGTGCTCAACTATTCTGGTAGAAGTAAGACGTTGATTATCTTTTACCAAATTGGATCTCCTAGACTTCTAAAATTTTCCCTGTGCACTACCACCTATTCATTTGCCCATCAAATTCTATAGCTCTTATTGCCTTGATTCACTGCTGTGGTTAAGGATTCAAAAGGATGAATGGCTTTTATGTAGCCAGAAAAATATTTAACAGCTGCCACAATGAACAAGTCAGCACTGCAATAGAACCATACAATGTCTAGTCTCCACAGAGTAGGTGTCCTGAGTAAAGTTTAGAAATAGATAATTGGTCTCCTACCTTTTCTTGTTTTTCCCCTTGCCTTCCCTATTTTCTAGGGAATTGTATGTGACATTTAAGCAGGTAAACAATCTGCTTTTGAAAAAATACTTTGGCAAGAAAGTACGGCAAAGCCATGTTTTGGGAGGAGGAAGGGTTAGAGCACAGTGGATATAGACATTGCATTCTGAGTTCGTCCGTACCATTTTTGTATCCATTATGGTTCATCCTTTTGGTAAAAATATGTCTGACATCTGATGACAAAATGGAAGCACGGAGTCATACAAATCCTGCTGGTCTTCTTTGTCTTTCTTTCACTAAACACAGTGAGATCCCACATGGCTTAAAGTTATAGCTGCTAGTCCACTATATACTTGCCATGTACATCATTAGACCTGTGCTGGAGAGTAAATTCTATTTCTCTGCAGTGGGACCAGACTCCTAGACAGGTAAGAAAGACAAGACTCAAACTGAAGATACTTTGTACTCAACAGACTGGTGAATCAAAAACTCTGCCTACCCAACCACACATTATAAGAAAAAAGGGAAAGGCTGATCTCTAATATGACTTTTCTAGAAAATGTAATTTTATATTTGTATTTATACATTTATATTTATATTTTTTTATACATTATATGATATATGTATATATTATCAACATACAACATATTATCAACATACAATATCCTCCTCTTTCTTGTTTTCTGTCTGTGTAATGTGTCAGAGGCCTCAAATTCTTTTAATACTACCCCACTCATTGATACTTGCATTATCAATTACAATTTGCCCTGTTTAAAGCATCTACATTATTGATTTATCAACTTTGAAAACAAAATTGCATAACTTTAATTCCACAGATTTGCATAAAGTTAGTTATAACTGCCAAAAGTATAAATTCATACACTGAGAACATAATACATCAGTATCTATTATTAGAGGAGGCAAAATGCAGTGTCTAAGAGTCCAGGTTCTGTAGTCACGCTTCCTGCATTTGTAGTGAAATGCTCTACCACTGGACTATACCCTGCGTGCTGCCTGTATTTGAATCCTCGCTCCACCACTTCTAGGTCTGTGGCCTTAAGCAAATTTCTTAACTTTCTCTGTGTTAATTTTACCTGTACAATGAAGATAATGAGAATATCCACCTTAGTATGTTAAGTATTAAATTAGTTAGAATAGTGCCTGAAAATAGTACCGAAGGAAATAAATTTATGTAAAAGGCCTTAGACCAACCTTCAAACCAGTTATGATTGACTCCCACGCAATAAGTAATGAAGCCTTAACCTAACATCGTCTGATGTCATCCTGACTTCCACCTATAGGGAGAATGTTAGAATAAAAGTCTTTAATAAGTTTGCTCTATTTGCAAAGAGCTGCCAGTGTAACCTCACATCAGGGAGGATAAGAGACAGAAGCTGGGAACTCATGGCTGTGAAGAATATCCTGGTCTCGTTCCTGATTTTCTATACCCATTAGCAAGACTGTCTTATATAATAAGTATAAATATTTATGATTTATAAAATATGCTGAATATTAACATACCATATATGATGTTCTTGAAAATATATTTACTCTTTATAAAATATCTATGCCCTAAAGGGACTTTTCCACTAAATGATCAGGTTTAATATTTTCTACTGTAGCATGCTTATTCTTGTGAGAATTGAGGAATGGCTGGCCCGGGTAAGAACTTAATATACAAGCTGACATGATGCTTCTCATTTTTCTTTCTCTTCTAATGCAGGTCCAAGTTATAAAAGAAATAATGGAGGCCATTGTGCATTACTCTTATTCTAATACTGCCTGATCTTGGGAAGGGATCAATTGCAAAGTTTATATGAATTGAGCTTGGAATGGTGGAGTAAGCTTGAAGAACCTATCTTGGGAAGGATTCTATTTCATAGGCCCTGTTGATTAGCCCAGGAGATATGAGACACGGCAAACGTATGAGTGACTGGAAAATACAGAGCAGAAAATCCAAATTGGGAGAAGTAGTTTTCCCAAGGGAGGATGTCTTAAAAATTAAGAAGATGGAGATCATTTCAAAAGATTATAGGTGAGCAATACAAAGAACAATTCATAGAAGACTCTGGATATATTAGATCAGAGAGTAATTTAATTGTATTGTGTATTTCTGGAACAGACTATAAAGAAAAGATTTAATATTATATTTGTAGACTGTCCTGAAGCACAGAAAAAAAAATAAAAAAGAAAGACCCATATTGGATGGAATTGAAATTCATAGATGACACTCAAATTCAAATTGGACTATAAATTGGAGGGGCATGTGTGTGTGTGTGTGTGTGTGTGTGTGTGTGTGTGTTTTCCATTAGCATGTATTGCCTGTATAATAACTTATTTAAATTGTATAATGAAAAATAAGATCATTATCTAATCAATTGAGAATTATAGCAGAAGTAAAACATATAAGGAAAATTTATAAATCTTGGAGTAGATTTGATTTTATTGTGTTCTTAGTAAACATTCAAATTTCTAGAGTAATGGTCAGGGCTGTTTCATTGACTCTTGCAAAGACAATACCAGGATACTACCCAGTTAAAATTGAGGAGAATACTTGCTCTATTAAAACAATAACCTGGTTAAATCGCTATAGAGTATTCTGCAGCAACTAGCTGGAAAATGCCTGAAATAGATATGATTTGGACTCATATACACTGGGATTTAATGTTAAGCCAAGACAGTGTGTGAGGAAAATGCAGTCACTTTTCTAAAATGTGAGGAAGTATATTGAATCTTGAAAATTATAAAAGGTGCTGTGTGGAGGATGGCTACATGTCCTTCTGACCGATGTGAAATAACAAAGGAAACATCTGATCAAAATACCTGACTTTTGAAGCTCTATCATGCAAAGAGACAGCCTAACTTCTCTGGTCTGCATGTTCTCTTTCTCTTTGCGGACAGCTAAATAAGTTGCTAGTGTCTCCGGACATCACTTTTTGAACCCATATCCCAACTTCAAACTCTCTTGTTGTGCCCTCATGTTGCATTAGTAACAGGCCTAAGCATAAGAATAAAGGTGAGTTAGGTGTCCAATTGTTACCCACATCTGAATTCTGTTATTGCTCCAGTCTTAAACAACGTGAAGGTCTAGGCATAGAGATTTTATCAAAAGTAGCATGGCAGCCTGAGGCAGATGAAGAATAAAGCCATAGTAGAAACCATATAAATTTGGAAAACAAATACAAATTAGGCAACAAAAGATATTTGGCTGGTTTATGTGGAGGCCAAAATAAAGAAGGAAGGAAGGAAGGAAGGAAGGAAGGAAGGAAGGAAGGAAGGAAGGAAGGAGGGAGGGAGGGAAGGAAGGAAGGAGGGAAGGAAAGAAGGAAGGAAGGAAGGGAGGGAGGAAAGTAGGGAGGGAGGAAGGAAGGGAAGGTAAGAAAAGGGAGAGGAAGGGAAGGGAAGTTTCAGCTATTATTATTGAGGTGTAAAAATTCTACATTGTGATTGCTAGGTAAGATAATTATTTTCTTGGAATTCAAAATCAGTAAGGAAAACCTTGACTCTAAGGATATATCTGGCCACTATTAGATATGTAACCTCTTTGACTAACATTTTCTTTTGAGGGATGATAAACCTTATAGAGATTTTCTGTGATTTAAGTAAGTAAAATTTGAGTAAGAAGTCTTTCATGTAGCAAACATTCAGTGAGCTCCAATTCTCTTGCCTATAACCAATTACATGATACTGATTCGATGTGTATTTTTTTTCACATTCACTTCTTTAGGCCATTAGATAATAAAAGAAAATTCATAATGTCTAGCTGGGAAATCATATAAATTTTAAATCACAGAAAATGGATTCAGGCAGAGTGATAAAGATCTTATAGTTAAAAATGAATAGACTACTAATGCACATGTATTAAATTATGCCATTAAAACCTAAAATTCTCTCTTATTTTCTAACAATAACATTTGTATCTGGCATTATAAATCTTCATCATATGTACCCAGAAATTGGGGAGTGTTCATTTAAGTGGCAGTTGAAATTTATTTTCTATGTAATGTAAAAGTACACATTTTAAGGACACGAGGAAAAGGCAGAATTTTTCTGAAAGACACACATGCCAGTATAAGAAAAACTTATGATCCGGGTAATTCCTGGAACATATAAAAAGCAGAGATTGCTGCAGAATTCATTTTTCAGGAATACTTTGCTAATGCTTGGCAGCAACTCAGAAGATGAAAATGGAGAGTGGTAGAGTACATGACTTCACAAACTGATAGAAAATGAATTAAGAAGCTTTTATATAAATTCAGATAGGTAAAAATCCTTAATTCCTGTGCCAGAAAAAAATGCCAAGATGAAAAAGCAAAAATTTCCAGCTCTTCTTTGGCCACACAAGTGTTGCTTATTTTATTTTGTTTTGTAATATTTTTCAAGTATCTCTTTAATGTTTACATATATAAAAATAAGTTATAAATATTGAGCTCCCAGACAGTCAGTTATTCTTGGCTCTAAGGTATAACTAACGAAAAAGAGAAAATAAGAAGATACTTACTTTGCAGACAAATAGTCATATATGCCCAGAAACAGAGGAGCTAGTCCACACCTATCTACATGCATATCATGTCCTGAAGAATTATCTTATTAGATGTAATCATATGACGATATATGACCAAATTAAAAGTATGTGTACTTCCTTAATTATTCCAAATTATCCCATATTTTTATTCTTTGTTACAAAATATAATTTATAATATGAATCTACTATTTTTAGATAGCTGAATGAAATAACTTTTTTATAATGAAAATAATAGAGTTAAAAGTTTGCACACAGAAAACAAGGAAGTCAAGTATTTTTGTTTTGTTTTAGGTTCTTCTTTTAATTATGCTTAAAAAGTACATAACATAATATTTAACATCTAAACCTTTTTTTTTCTACTGAGACAGGGTCTCGTTCTGTCACCAGTCTGGACAAATGTGCCGAGCATATTCACATTTTTGTTAAACAGATTTTCAGAGCTTTGTAACTTACACATTTGAAAGTCAATACCCACAATTGCATAAACATCTTAAACTTAGAGCATTCTATTTTAAACCAAAAACATCCTACCTTCAATCATGTAAAATAACTCTACCTCATTATGGTCTAACCCTCACTTTATGTTATTGATGTCACAAGTTATGTCTTTATATGTTGTGTACTCATTAACATAGGTGTAAATCTAAAATAAATGTTTTGTACATTCAAATCTATGCACCAAATTTACAATAGTATAGGTTAACATATTTGTCCACGTATTTTTTTTCTTTTTTTTTAAATCGTACTTTAGCTTCTGGGGTACATGTGCAGATCATGTAGGATTGTTGCATACATACACACATGGCAATGTGGTTTGCTGCCTCCATCCCTATCACCTATATCTGGCATTTCTCCCCATGTTATCCCTCCTGATCTCCCCACCTCCCCCATGCTGTCCCTCCCTTGGTCCCCCCCAACAGACCCCAGTGTGTGATGCTCCCCTCCCTGTGTTCATGTGTTCTCATTGTTCAACACCCACCTATGAGTGGGAACATGCGGTGTTTGATTTTCTGTTCTTGTGTCAGTTTGCTGAGAATGATGGTTTCCAGACTCATCCATGTCCCTACAAAGGACACGAACTCATCATTTTTTTATGGCTGCATAGTATTCTATGACATATATGTGCCACATTTTCCTTGTCCAGTCTATTGTCAATGGGCATTTGGGTTGGTTCCAGGTCTTTGCTATGGTAAACAGTGCTGCTATGAACATACGTGTGCATATGTCTTTATAGTAGAATGATTTATAATCCTTTGGGTATATACCCAGTAGTGGGATTGCTGGGTCAAATGGAATATCTATTTCTAGGTCCTTAAGGAAGTGCCACACTGTCTTCCACAATGGTTGAACTAGTTTACACTCCCACTAACAGTGTAAAACTGTTCCTATTTCTCCACATCCTCTCCAGCATCCATTGTCCTCAGATTTTTTAATGATTGCCATTCTAACTGGCTTGAGGTGGTATCTCAATGTGCTTTTGATTTGCATTTCTCTAATAATCAGTGATGATGAGCATTTTTTCGTATGTTTGTTGGCCTCATATATGTCTTCTTTTGAAAAGTGTCTGTTCATATCCTTTGCCCACTTTTGGATGGGTTTGCTTGTTTTTTCCTTGTAAATCTGTATTAGCTCTTTGTTGATTCCGGATATAAGCCCTTTGTCAGATGAGTATATTGCAAAAATTTTTTCCCATTCTCTTGGTTGCCAGTTCACTCTAATGATTGTTTCTTTTGCTGTACAGAAGCTCTGGAGTTGAATTAGGTCCCATTTATCTATTTTGGCTTTTGTTGCCAATGCTTTTGGTGTTTTAGTCATGAAGTCCTTGCCTATGCCTATGTTCTGAATGGTTTTACCTAGGTTTTTTCTAGGGTTTTATGGTGTTAGGCCTTATGTTTAAAATCCATCTGGAGTTAATTTTAGTGTAAGGTGTCAGGAAGGGGTCTAGTTTCTGCTTTCTGCACATGGCTAGCCAGTTTTCCCAACACCATTTATTAAACAGGGAATCCTTTCCCCATTGCTTGCTTTTGTCAGGTTTGTCAAAGATCAGATTGTTGTAGATGTTTGGCATTGCCTCCAAGGCCCCTGTTCTGTTCCATTGGTCTATATCTCTGTTTTGGTAGCAGTACCATGCTGTTTTTATTACTGTAGCTTTGTAGTATAGTTTGAAATCAGGTAGCGTAATGCCTCCAGCTTTGTTCTTTTTGCTTAGGAATGTCTTGGCTATGTAGGCTCTCTTTTGGTTCCCTAAGAAGTTTAAGGTAGTTTTTTCCAGTTCTGTGAAGAATGTCATTGGTAGCTTGATGGGGATAGTGTTGAATTTGTAAATTACTTTGGGCAGTATGTCCATTTTCACAATATTGATTCTTCCTATCCATGAGCATGGAACGGTTTTCCATTTGTTTGTGTCCTCTCTTATTTCCTTGAGCAGTGGTTTGTAGTTCTCCTTGAAGAGGTCCTTTACATCTTTTGTTAGTTGTATTCCTAGGTATTTTATTCTCTTTGTAGCATTGGGAATGGCAGTTCATTCATGATTTGGCTCTCTTTAAGTCTGTTATTGGTGTATAGAAATCCTTGTGATTTCTACACATTGATTTTGTATCCTGAGACTTTGCTGAAGTTGCTTATCAGTTTAAGGAGATTTGGGGCTGAGATGATAGGGCCTTCTAAATACACAATCATGTCATCTGCAAATAGAGACAATTTGACTTCCTCCTTTCCTAATTGAATACCCTTTATTTCTTTTTCTTGCCTGATTGCTCTGGCTAGAACTTCCAATACCATATTGAATAGGAGTGGTGAGAGAGGGCATCCTTG